>JACJUY010002322.1:0-87945 GCA_014220935.1 Platorchestia sp. MABIK | reverse complement strand
AACTGTTGCTTGATTGTTGTTGATTTCGAATTCATGTGTTGACATTTCATTGATGCTCTGTTATAATAATGCTTGCAAACAAATTTAATACCTGAGGGTATTCATATAGTAGTGCCTCAAATTCATATTTGCTATTATTTATTTTGATACGAAAAATATATATTTTTATATTTTGATACTTTGATTTTGATAAAAAAAAAAATAAGAGTTAAATATAAATATAAAAATGTAAATATCGCCCGAAAGACAATTTTTTCATCGCGAAAGTGCCAAATGTGGAATATTTAGGGCGTAGCGCAAAACAGAGAACCACGAAAGTAGATGCCGCGAAAGTTGGGGCACGACGTGATTCTAGCTCTTCTGTGATAACATTAAAATATTTATTTCATTTGCTGGCCCAGTGAAAAATATTTAAGACTTTATCTCGTGTCTGATACAACGTTCATGAATTTTTGAAGGAATTTTCGTTCCAATTTTTGGGTACCCATTTTAGGTTACCAATTTCGTCCCATTTTAGGTTCATATTTCGTCCCATTTTAGGTTCCTATTTCGTCCCCAATTTAGGTTCCTATTTCGTCCCCATTTTAGGTTCCAATTTCGTCCCACTTTTAGGTTCCTATTTCGTCTCAATTTTAGGTTCCTATTTGGTCCCAATTTTAGGTTCTTATTTCGTCCCAATTTTAGGTATCAATTCGGTCCCCATAAAATTCCCAATGTTGTCCCTATTTTTAAAATCCCAACAAGGGGCCAATTTTGGTTTTCAAGACTGCCCCAATGCCGAGTGCCAGCAGTGGCGCAACATTTTTCCAATAATTTTTGCTGCCTGGGAGAGGCCTCTCCCGAAATGTTAACCTGGGAGCCATTTTCAGCCGCTGTTTAAAGTAAAAGAATAAAATATTGGTGATAGTTAAGGTCTGAACTCCGTAATAACTACAATATTCAAATACAGTAGATAAATAAAAAAATGTATTTCACTTACATTCATCACGTTTAAAATATAGAATATCTACACATTTGAGTATGTTTTGGTATGACGCTTTATATTATATGATTTGAAGTCGTAATCACTGGAAGAACGGAAGAACAGCTGCACAGAACGCCCCAACTAGACAAAAAATGGAGTCTGACGTAGCTTACAAGGCAAGAACACACGAAGAATGTAGGTTGCACAACGCCGTCTTACCCACGAAAATGCAAAATGAAAAGTCTAAATGAAGAAGCTATCTGGTACTCAACTCTACCTGGTGTAAGTGCTCCAGTGTCATCACGGAATTCCTCAGAATTAAAAAAACTAAGAAAATGAACTTTTTTTATTCGCAATTTTTATCCCCACATCTGGGTACATTTGGGCGTATATTGAAAAGACAAAACAAATCAATCACAACTGAGAAAAAATTTCATCATCATTGTCACTAGGAATAGAGTTTGAAATCTTTTAATATCTTTGATATTAGACCAATGACCGACATTATCAGGGCGTTCAACATAAAACCTATGGCTTAGAGGTCCTTTCGGCAAAGAAAATTAGAGTACATGCAGTTAATTTTATGGTAAAACTCTTTCCCACGTTCCAAAGAATGGGAATCATTATTCAGATCATGATAAATTGCCATTAAAACTCCAGGATGGGAAACTTTTGACGGATATAGAGCAAAAGAATCCAATGAGCCCCCTGGATTTGGGGCAGGTTCATTGATTTTTTTAGACAAGTGATCGCCAAGTTTATTTAATTTTTTGAAGAGCTGGGATTTTTCATCACACAAATTTTGCTTTCGTTCGACAGGAAGGACTGAAGAATTTTTAGTAAATCATAAAGATTCTGAGTCTACTGCCAGCGATGCTTCTAAAGGGGCTTCATTCAAAGCATGGTCAAGGAAGTGGCTAGAAGTAGGTTCCATGGATTGTGAAATTGATGCAGAAGGGACAGAAGATGCCTGAATATTAGTAGTTATGTTTTTGAAAGGTATGGAAGATATATTGACAACACGTTCTTCACAAAAGATCGAAGGCGAATTTGCAGTTCTCAGCAGGCTGGATGACAAGTTGGTGTCTTCCACTTCAAGTTCACACACCGCCTCCACACGATCAAATCCAAGCTCGGTAACCTGCAGGGGAGGCTGACTCAGCAATGTTCCGAAGTAAATTAAAAAAACTACAATAAAACGAGTGTTGGAGGATACCAATGAATAAACTATATCTCGAAAATTATTAAATTGCATTAATCAAGGGTGGGACAGCATTTTGTTGAAAAAAGTTGAAATAGGCAGAAGTTACTTTGAGCATCAAAAAACCCTTTGCGAACTAGAGACATAGGCAGTGTCATGCGAGTCCTGGTGTTTTCTTAAATGGCACTAGTCGTTGGTAACAATGAGTCTCACAATCATGTCTCAAAAATGAATTCACCGACAGATATGATAGCTTCAAGGTACTGAAGTTCTTGTGTTCCAGTCAGTACATAACTCAAGTATATTTAAACGCCTGAAAAAATTTTCGGAGATGTTCTCCAATTGCTGTTTTATATGAAGCACATCAATGTGAGGGGACATCAAAATAAATGGACAAGTGATGAAAATTGAATTTAAACTGAACACTAACACTTTTGAACTATCCTAGTTGCAGGGTACAATACTGTGGTTTAACTCTGGACAATTTTAAGCCTTTCAAATATCAATGGAACTATGCAAACTGAACAATTACAATTTTAACAGATACAAATAAAGAAACAAGAACTTCATCAGGAACCACAACCTTATTTCTACATGGGTCACCTTGGGTCTAAAGTGGCCACTGTTATACAGTGACCTTAAAAATGGTTTTTAAAACGTACACACATTTTCACCCTGCAATGACAGGCAATTGTATGTTAAGTAAATATTCCCAAATTAACCACGAGTGAACGTCTCCTACCATATTAATACTCAAATAGTCCATCCTAGCTGTCAATTCCCATCATAACACTTACTGTTCCTATTTTGAGTTCAACTTCAAACCCACACCAACTTCTCTGGTAACCAATACTGAATTGGGAAAAAGACATTTTTGATGCCCACATCTGAAATTTAAATGATAAGACATACCTATTCTAAAAGAAACAGTCAACTCAATTGCATTCATATCAAAGTACAGTTGAGAAGCTACTGCTCTCATTGTCAAGAAGTGAAGCATCCAGATTTGATACACTTGTATCAGCTGTGATGGTGTCCTCCAAGAAGCTGAGGTGACCCTCATGCTTAACAGGTGCAGCAGCTGAGCCTGATTTTTTGAAACGGCGTGCCTTGTAGAGCCGAATTTTGAAGGCCCTCAGTCGATTCCATTTCATACGGACAGCTGATGGAGAAAAAACTTAGTTGCATCAATCTGAAATTTGTGAGTAAAAAACGTACACTCACTGACTATGCTCTGAAACAATATCAAAGAATACAGAGAAGGATCAAATGCTGAATGGAGATTCTTCGAAAGGATTTCTGTGCCAACTTCAATTTTATTAATGTGAAGTCTCAAAATTTTTGCCAGTATAGACATGTCATGAACAAGAAGAACCAACTTGAGATAAACATGGTGATGAAGAATGGTGAACATACACTGATACTCTTAGCATAAATCGATTTTACAGCGTAGGAAAAATATATTGTATTACTTGAAGCTAAATTTACAAGGTTCCCCTGAAAAATAGCATAATAATAGATTACTTGAACCATGAACCTCAGAGGGACTGAAATTCAGAAGTCATTAGTCATGACTGTGAAGAACACACCAAGCATTATGGCAGCCCTCGTACATGATGTGGTCAAATGCCAAATTATACTAATTTATTCTGGATTCACCTTAGAAAAACAGCATGGCAAAAAACAGGAACCAGTACCCAAAGAAAACCCTTTTTCTTTACTTTATAGATGTTTTCTACTTACTTTTCTTATTTTTAGTAAATTAAGAAATGTTTGAAAACCAGCCCCTCAATTTATGAGCAGCTGGCATCTTTTTGATATCTCACACTCATCCAATGGAAACTTGAATTCCAGGAAACATTAAAAGGAATAAAACACTGTATCGTTTCTTCTCAAGTTATAAAATAAATAGGTTATCTACTGAATAAAATATACAAGCATCTAATGTTAAACCTTGATGAAGAAAAAGGTGTTCAAAAGAATTTAATTTTTTTGAAATCATTTTTGCGGAAGGCATTTTATCAGGAATAAATTTAAAATCCAAGGATATAAACTTAACAAAAAGATACATCCATAATATGACTTTAACTTCCGGCTATTTTTTATATTAAAAAATATTACAACCTAAATAGCAAGGAATATCAAGGGCATTTTCAAAATTCATCTATTTTATGTTCTGCCTAACACAAAGTTTTGGTTTGCATTGTAGGTTAATGAAGATGTGCTGCCTACTAAAATATTATTGCATGTGTTAAGCTTATATAGAAAAATCTCTCCCCAATGTACTATTCAACAAAACAACAAAAAATACTAAAAAACAGCCAGAACATTGTGAATGAAATACTATTTTGTATTAGGATACTAGAGTCACTTATTAGAGCCATTATGGGTAGATTGAAAGCTTAATTGAATTACTCAAGCAAGTTTGGATCATATAATTATTTGGGGCTTATTATCTTTAAAATTAATAAAAAAAAAATTAACACATCTCTTTATTGTTATCGTTGTAAGGGAAAGTTCAAATTGCACGCATTGCCATTGTTGTAAAAATTATATGAATAAACGAAACATGATATCATTTCAGCACTTCTCTCAACAAAAAAGGTGTTTCATAAACAGGAAGGAAGAAGGCGCCAATCGGTGTGGAAAGAAGAGATCAGGAAATCCATGCACGAGGTGTGTTCCCATATGTGATGTTTTGGATGGAAGCATCAAGGTACGAAGTTTGTAATAAAAAATCTACCATGAACATGTGAGGGTTTAAAGAACAGGATAATAATGAACCGAAAAAAGGTCGGCACAATCTAAACAAAAAAATTTCAAGGCTAGATTATCAGTAGTACAAGCCTCCCTACCACAACAAAGTTCAATCAAAGGAAGCAGGAAACCATTCAACATGAACTTGACAGAACGAGGAATGTATGCACAAGATTTGTTCCCACACAAGACTCCATACACGGAATAAAATTTGATTATAAGTTAGTTTAAACCTCCCTATCCGCAACAAAGACGATCAAAAGAGGAAGGCACCATTTAATATCGTGTTAAAGGAACGCAGAACCTGTGCAGAAAGGGCATAGAAACAGAAAGATGAGAAAAAAATTATGGAACATGATCAAAGTTGAAGAGGAAAGTAGAAGGTGTTGAAAAGCAAGACAGCTGTGACCGAAAAAATATGTTCCTTAACATAACAAAGACGTTTGATTTCAACGAAAGGAAAGCCTACCCAACTCTCAGCTCAGGCCCTCACATTTCCCCCCCAGGGAGTGCTAATTCCCATAGATACAATAGATGTGTTCCTCTGAGGAGGATGAAGTGAATAAAAATCCGGTAGTTTTGTTCATTCCATTCTGTTTCCCTAAAAGGGCTACCGCATTCAATATCGCTCACGAGTTACGCCACAATATTTTCATGTCAAAAAAAAAAATCGTTCTATCGCAAATTAATTACCAATAAGGACAGCAGTGAATCGAGAGATGGTCTGCAACGGAATCAACAAATTGATGGCTTGCGTAAGCTGGCCGTGGGACTTTAAATCTTCTCGCATAGAACACCAAGTTTTTGTTATGAATACTGACTAGTTCTACAGATTAGATTATGACATAGATCCAGCCTCCCTTACCACAACAAAGCTGCTCAAAGAGAGCACAGTCGCGGGACTTTACATCTTTTCGCATAGAACACCAAGTTTTTATTATTAATACTGACTAGTTCTACAGATTAGATTATAACATAGATCCAGCCTCCCTTACCACAACAAAGCTGCTCAAAAAGAGCACAGTCGCGGGACTCTGCATCTTCTCGCATAGAACACCAAGTTTTTATTATAAAGCTGTTCAAAGCGAGGAAGGAGACACCGGAAAAGAGAACGCGTAATTACTACACAAGGTGTGTTTCCACACAAGATAACCTGTGCGTAGAAACAGTAAGTTTAGGAGTAACGTTATGAAACAAAATTGAAGCTGAAGAAGAAAGTCATAGGTGATAAAAACAGGACAGCAATGAACCGAAAAAATATGGCCCGTAACAAAAGAAAACTAAGCATTTTAATTTCTGCAAAAAGAAGGCCTACCAAACTCTCAGCTCTGAACTTTACATCACTTGTTCTATGAAAATGGGGAACAAAATAAATTATTCTTATATAAGAAAGTTTTAGCCTCTCTTAACAACGACAAAGATGTTCCAAGAGAGGAAGGAGGTAGGCACCATTTAGTATGGATTTGAGGGAACGCGTAATCAATGCACAAGGTGTATAGAAACAGTGAGCTAAGAAAGAAGATCATGAAACAAGAAAAAGTTGAAGGAGAAAGTAGTATGTGCTGAAATAAAGGACAGCAGTGAACCGAAAAAAGATGGTCCGTAACAAAACAAAAACCTATTCTATTTCAATAAAAGGAAGCCTACCTAACCTTTAGCTCAAGCCCTCACATATTCCCCCTGGGAGCACTAATTCCCATAGACACAATGGTTGTATCTCCTAAGGGGGAACAAAATATAAGCCAACTACTCGTCCATGAATAAATATTCCAATTACTTAAAAAATATATTTCGTTTCTATTATCTCGATGTTACGTAAATTTTTGACAATAATGAATTAAATAAACTGTTTTTTATCAAAAACAATAATTGGTGCCCCACTGACCGCTCAAGGCACGTTCAACATTTTCTGGCTAATAAATTGCGAAATATACAAACAAGACACAACATAAAACTGAGTATTGAAATTTAGGTAAGGACTCGTCGTACATAATGACTTAGCAAATATCACAGAGCGCAAACAGCAGCACTCCAAATGCGTAAGCGCTATCTTCAAACATCAGGACTAATGCTCTGCGTACCAGTAGGTGAAGGAATATAAAATAGAAAGAAAATGAACAGTTAGAATTCAAAGAGGGAAAAAGTGGCATAATGAACAATAAAGATAAACATTCGGAATACCACCCAGTTAAAAATTCATGCCGTGTTTAGGTCGACAGGTAGCAGAACATAGTGAAAGATGGCCGCGGAAGGTCAATATCGGCCGCTCTCGACCACAATTTGCCGTTCGACGGCTGTCCGGTAGTCTACTTTGGACGTAAACAAGCCGGGAAAATTGAGCTCTTGCTCGAAATTATGAAGTACCAGTTAAAAAAATAAGACGTTTTCAAGTAGTTTCTGTGCCGCGGTAGGCAAGACTTCTAGCCGTGTTTTGTTAGGAAAAGCAGCCGTTTTTTAGTCGCCATGTCCGCTTTTTATGGCAGTAGAAAACGGCTACAAAACCATTGAATTTCCTTTGCAGTCATTCGGAAATTCCCAACTTTATCGGCTACATATCGACTTTCCACTGCACCAATTCGACTTTCAACGGCTTTTCCACGCTCTGTATCGGCTCTCTGCCGACCTTACCCGACCTTATACCGGCCTCGCGCGGCATCTTGCCGCTCTTGCCCGAACTTATACCGGCCTCGCGCCGCTTTTGCCCGAACTTAATTCCACTGGCCTTCCGTACACACACGCACACACATACACGCATGCACACACGCACTCGCACACACACACGCACACACGCACACACGTTCGCAAATATGTACATGTACACATCGTTGATCACCTTCTAGAACGTCCTTCAATTCAGAGGTTGCCGAAGACTGACGAGGGAAAATTCATGTTTGGCTTCCACTTTTTGTTGTTTTTACATTGTGGACATTGAGGTTTTGCCTTCACTACCAGCCCCACCACAACGATGAATTATCATAAATATCAATTGACCGAGGTGGTAAACCTAACAGTTGGGCTCATGCCTTTATTCTTTATTTCAACATCAAAATGTTTGCACCCAACGTTTCTGTTTGCCGAATCAACCCGGAAGTTGTTGCAGTCCAATCTTCGTGGTGAAGTTGCTGGGTTGCGACGATCGTCGTATGACTTAGCCTGTATGCTTAGCTGAGACTCCGTTACTTTTATACTACTTTCAGGAGACCAGTATTGCAAAATTTCGGAAGACAATTTTAATACCACACATTAACTGCATAAATTTATTTATTCATCAGAGATAATAATAAAAGTTATATTTAGTTTTGTGTAAAAAAATGATTGAATAAGAATAATTATTGTCACAACCTATTTCATTTATACAGAAAAAGGTGCTTGAGTGTCCGTTCGCGTTATTCACAAGCGCACGCAGGAACTCGTGACATCTGAATAAGATCACGCTTCTCAATTCAAAATATAATTTAACCCTAACCCATCAATAATCATAATGTTCATTAGGTGATTAGGGATTTTTCTTCGGTCAATATTTACTTTAATACGTTCACGGAAATCAAGAATTTTGTTCTAATGAATCACTAAAAGAATACTTTTAAGAACACTTTACACGAAGGACATTTTGCTCGCTGAAACGTAATTTTCCAGGTATAACATGAATTACGCTCAGTTAAGGATAAAATTATACAGTCTGCTGCGTCGTACCTGCATTGTTGGAAGACGAGCTATATTTTAGAACACGCGCAGTATTTTGACACTAAACCATTTGTGTCTGTATGGTCAGAGTAAGTTAAGATAGTTTAGGTTGGTTTATTCAACTAATCTAACGTTACCTAACCTAATCTAACCTATCATCACGTCAATACCGTATTACATCATATTTACGTGTCCGTTTCTCCACTTTTATGTACAAAGTTCCTATAACTTCAAAGGTTAATAACTCAAAAATTACGCATCAGTGAGCAAAATGTCATTCATGTAAAACGTTCTTTCATGCGTTTCCTTAGAGATTCTTTGAAACAGAGTTCTTAATTTCCGTGAACTAATCAGAGTAAATATTGACGTTTTCTTCTTTTACCATTGTTATCCCTTAATTTTATAACGCAGCTCGTCAAAGATTCCTGAAGTTTATTTTCTTCCTAACAAATTAATAACTAGTGACGTACTGATACCAGAAAAAAGGCCGGGTCAATATTGAATTTCATGTTGTCAATAACTTTAATAATTAAAGTTATTGTGCGAACATAAGAAAAAATATATATACATGCGCAAAATTTTTCTCACTCTACAATTTTTTCGTAGAAGCGTGATTGTGGTCTCATTCGACGCGGAAGGACTGTAGGAACCTCGTAATGAAAGATTTTTTTTTAATTTCGAATTAGTAAAAAAGTTTTGTTAGTTACCATGTCCATCAATTGCGATCTTCTATTGCGAATATCGAAAATTTCTACAGAAGCAAATGTGTTCAGAATTCAATTTTACATATATGTATTCATTTTCGTTCTCCTAGTTGCAATATAAATGTGTAAGCAGAGAATAGAGAAGTAATCAAGGATTTACCTGGGGAAGAAATTTTAGGACATATGTAACAATAAACTATTTTCTAATTCTAAATTCAATAAAATCCTTCGTTTCGAGGTTCCTACAGTCCTTCCGCGTCGAATGAGACCACAATCCCAATTCTACGTAAAAAATTGTAGAGGGAGAAAAGTTTTGCGCAAGTATGTTATTTTCTCCTATGTTCGCACGATAACTTTTTTTCTATTGCGAAAATCAAAAAATTTATACCGAAGAAAATGTGTTCAGAATTCAATTTTACATATCTGTATTAATTTTCGTCCCTCTAGATGCAATAGAAACCTGAACAGGGAAATTTGAAAAATTCGGTAAATTAGGTAAAGTACAGGGTAGTAGCTCCACTTAAGACGTTTTGTATGAATGACATTGTGCTCACAAAGCCTAGTTTTCGAGATATTTAACTTTGAAGTAATATAAACGTCGTATGTAAAATTGAACAAACGGACACGTAAATAAGCAGAAATACGGTATTGACATAACGATAGCTGAGGTTAGATTAATTAAATAAACTAACCTTAGTAAACTTAAAATAACTTGACAGCCAAACCGACACCAATGGTTTTTTCCCGCCGAAATGACTGCGCACGTTCAGTATCCGCCATACACCAGCAGGGGCATATCGAAACTGCCGCTAATGCTATTCTTACTTGCACGTTATTTATGCTTCATCTCGAAAATTGGGCATTTGCGAGCTCGTCATTCATGTAAAACGTCTTCAAAGCTACCATATTGCCTATATGGGTCGATATTGAGTTCAATGCGCCCCCCTAAATTAAAAATCACGTTCCAAAGAATCACTAAAGGTAAACATTTAAGAACATTTTACATAAATGACAGTTTGCTCGCTGATTCATAATTTTCGAGTTATTAAACTTAAAGTTATAGGTATGTCGTACATAACAGTGAATAAACGGTCACATAAATATGCTTTAATATGGTATTGACGTCATGATAGGTTAGATTAGGCTTGTTTACGTCCAAATTAGACAAGCAGATTAGACAATGGAAATTAGACAAGGTAAATTGTGGCCGAGAACGGCCAACAGCGGAACATTCTGACCTTCCGCGGCCATGTTTCACAATGTTCTGCTACCTGTCGACCTGAAAACGGCATGAATTTTTAACTGGGACGTACGTACGTGGATTCTAATAAAGTGGACATGGCGATCAAAAAACTGCTGCTTTTCCGAATAAAACACGGTTAGAATCTTGCCTACCACGGCACAGAAACTACTTGAAAACGTCGTATTTTTTTAACTGGGCAGCTAAGGTCAAACTTACTATTTGGGTACCGATTTTTCTAGCTCAGTGCGAGTGGGAAGCCTACGACGCATCCTTCGCCAACTATGGGAATAGTGCTCGAAATCAATCATTCGTAATGGTAAAATAGTTTTTACACATAATTGTCTGATCATCAAGCAGATTTAAATTCAGCGGAATGTTGAGAAGCGAACTGCGTTGTTTAATAACAAGACAACACTCCACATAACTTTTTTAAAGAGTACGTTAATTAACTTTGTAGAGACTGCCGGGAAGTGTACCTATTCCAACATCAACGTCAGAATGCAAAAACTTGAAAGGTGAGCATAATTCTAGTTACGTGAGTATTTTCACAGCCAGTCTAAAGCTTTTCAAATAATTCATTTTGAAACCAAAACAATGAATATGTCATAGGAATGCAATGGTTTCAATGAGTAAATTAAATTATTTTTTACAGAGTTCCAATTACAAGAAGAAAACAAGGATGACAAATATGTGTTGCAAGTAGATAATAATGCTTATTTATAACGCTTCACCCTAGTAAAACACTGAACCAAATCAACAAATAAACCTTGCACTACCGTCCGGTAATGTGTTTTAAGCTAGACAACATTGAACGACATAATGGTTCACAGCCTTAAATTATAATATATTCATCTGACACTAACAAAATGAGGCTAGCACAAGTCGAAGACTAAGTGGTTGTTCATTAGAAGTCATTGGGAGTTTAATTAACACCACTTACAGAACACCGAGCAAGTAGTGCACAGGTATAGTAGTACAAATGTAGGTTGAATGGTGCCTCGGACAGAATGGTGAGCCTCTGTATGTCTGACTAAATGTCTCAAGTTTGGCTACAGCAGACAGGAATAGCACCAGGCCATCCAGAAAACACAAATAAATGTTTACTTTCAAGTTCAAATTTACTGGCTCCACTTGGCTACCAAATGAGCGAGGCATGTTATGCCACACAGAAACTTTACCCTATCTTTATCATTTTTTTTTGTTTTAATTTGGCTTACATGCAGCTGAGTAGTCGAGTGAGTAACACTAAGACTAAAATTAAGCTTTGTTATATTTAAATCGGAATGTATGAAGTGCTGCTGTACATACAGCAACGGGGAAGTTGTGGGTTTTACAGGAGGAAACAGCAACTCGCTCGTAATTGTTTTTAATGAAATACCGGAACTATCGGCATAAATTTATTATGCACACAGAAGTGCATGCAAACAGCTGCTCTGCGACATATCCGCCCAATTTGTCCGTAACACCATTGTCAGCAGCGTACACTTATGTAATTGTATTCCAAAAACCATTTAAAATAAGCTGAATAATTTGATACTACAAAATTTATTATTTTTTAATCGAATAACTGGGAGACAAAGGGAGTCACTGGGAGACAAAGTGGCTTATTGATTGTCCCCTGGATTTCAAGCCCACGTTTTATCGTAGAAATGACGACACTTTTGGATTGTTTAGAGATCCTGGCCATGTTCCATTATTTATCGACTACTTGAATTCTAAAAATCATTCCATAAAATTTGCTGTCGAAACCGAAAATCATGATTGTATTCCCTTTTTAGATGGTGATGTTGCAAGAACCGGTAAGACTTTCACCACCTCTGCGTATCGAAAACCTTCCTTCACAGGTTTGGGTTTGAGTTTTTTTAACTTTTGTAGCGTCAGGTTCAAAGTGAACGCGATTAGGACGCTTGTAAATAGAGCTTACAATATTTGCTCCAGTTTTAACGACCTTCAAAATGAATTCAATTTCCTGCACTCTTTTTTCCGTAACAACGGGTTTCCTTCTTCCGTAATCTACACTAATGTTAAGAGGTTTTTGGCAAAAAATTATTCAAAAGTTAGTGCCAATGTCGACCCTGTGCAACGTGTGTATTGCACTTTTCCTTTCTTTGGCCAGTTGTCTGAAAAGATGTCTAGAGATTTGGAGCTGCTTTTCAATCGCTATTTTCCTGACGTAAAATTGTGCATAATTTCTGTCAATTCATTTTAAATATACTCATTTTTTTCAGTATAAAGATGTACTTCGGAAGCGAATGAGGGCGTCCTTAGTTTACACTTCTAATTTAACTTGAGCCGGCGATATTGCGCTTCACTCGACTCGTGAACACTTCGTTTGAACAGCACTGCCAGATTGTCGTACCAGTACCGCACTAACGCTAACAGTGATGCCAAATTTCGGGTTAGCAGTGTTGCCAGATAAAACTAAGCGCTGCTATTGGTCCGTTTCCATGACGTCCCTTGCACACCACTCGATTCTATGAGAGACTGGTTTTCTGCTACCCCCTTTCGTCTACCATGCTGCCACGAGCAGGGTAATTACCCTAGTTTTGGGTAATCAGGGGTACCTTAGGGTAATGTTCAGGGTAATGAAAAATATGGGCAAATCTAGGGTAATCAGAGCACCGTGATGGAAGAGCCCGCCCTAATCTACGAAAAATAGAAAATTGAAAGCCAATATGCGAGCACCCTACTGGTCTCAACTTGAACGAAATGCAATGAAACGGGTCAGAATTTGGTGTTCACAAAACTGCTGTGGTTGATGTCGCACATTTGAATGTCATCAGGAATCGCTCGCGTAAGACGTCGTCAAGATACGAATCCATAATAACTCTTGTCCACTTCGGTTTGACAAATTATTCTGAGATGCATTTCGCTAATAAAAAACTCGATCGGTGTCAGCAACAGCCTGTCGGCGAAAGTCACTGTCCTGTTTTGATTGCGCGCGTGCTTATAAGCTTCAACAGAATGTTGACAGGTATGTTTTTTGTATTTTTAAATACCACAGCTAATATATTTCATCGTAGAAATAATTAATCGGTTCATTCTTGTGATGGTCATTGAATTAACAGCAGAGTTACCTCACAGCGCCGGAATTTTGTCAGCACGCCAACGAAGCATGTTATGGTAGTTATGCAAACAAAAAAATTTGGACAGGGTTCTTTGACACTTCGAGTTACAAAAGGTGCTAAAGGCGAAAAGAATAACCTATGAAATAAGTTAAAAAATTCTTAAAAACAAAAGAGAACAGTTATTGACCTAAAAATTGCAATACATGTTTGTATTCTCACTGTCTTTCTTAGACGCTGTTACACGGACGTAGAATTCGATATAGCTGCGATCATGCCTAAAATTCCGTCACCCGAAATTGAAGCACTAGGGCTTCTAGCAACTGAGTGTCGAGGAAAGTTTATACATATTAATAAAGGCATGGTAGGTTTTTTCCAAAAACCTCTGAATTTCCTCACCCGCCCTTCAGGAAATGAATAAATTTGATTACTTTACTATCAACTTTATGAGTTGATGAGTGAATGTGATTGCAACGAAGTCTCTGAGAAGCATATGTGATGTAACAAGATTGGATAAAATCCGTAATGAAAAGATATGACGAAAATCATATGTGAGGAATGCCAGAAAGTCATCGGAGAGAGTGGATCAAAGTGTTAGGTTAGATTGGGCGTGTGGGAAGAATGGCTGAAGCGCGTGAATGGATGGAAAATTAAATGAAAAATAAATAATTATACTAGTGGTAGGTAAACATATTATTGCATTTCTTGCAGCATGGCAGATGATTGCGCACCGAAAGAGGAAGAGCCAACGACACCACCTCGAAAAAAAACTCCACGTGAATGCTAAAAACTACCAGCAGAAATTTAAAGATTTGTGGACATCGGAACCTGAGTTTGAAGGATGGCTAGCCAAGACCTCAAAATCAACAGAACAAAAGGATGTGGCATATTGCAAGGTTTGTCGAACCGATACTACTTGTGGGAAATCGATGGAAGATCAAGCGTCACATGCTCTCAGAGACACAAACAACGATCCATGGTGGCAAAGAAAACCCCATCAATTGCCAGCTACGTGCTGTCCAATGATCGTCTCGAAAATAGTGCTCGTAAAGTGGAACTGCAAGTTTGTGCATTTTTAGCCAAGCACCACCTACCTATCTCATTGTGTGAGCCTCTTTCGTTTAATGAAAACATAGTTCCCAGATCAGGAGTCGTTGAAAAAGGTGCGCCTTGGAAAACAGTGGGCATCCAAAAAAATTCGACAAGTATGTGGCTAACATCTTGTACGTGATATCGTCTGGGATTTAAACCAGCATTCTAACGTCGTTCAACTGGCCTTCCCTCCTGACGCTCATGCAGTATGTAACACAGTCCTAATTCATACTGAGGGAGCTCTGGAAACCAGTCCATTTACCTTTTATTTAATTTACTGATCATTGTTCAGGATTAGCTGTTATAGGGTAATCTGGGGTAATCAACACCCTTCAGCTAGGGTTATTCGAGTCGCTTCGCGTGGAAACCCTGCATGCTGCAAAGGCTGCTGCCAGTTGGCAGTAGTTAGTCAGACTTCGTATATAAAGCAAGTTTGCGATTAGCTGTCCTCTCCCTTCACCTGCGCCGCTTGCTCACTGTAGTAGGCGTTCGACAAAATTATTCATAAAAATCTTAAAAACGCACCAACGTTTATGGAGAGAGAAAAGTACCGAGTACAGAGATAGATCTCTTCGAAATATAGCACTGAACAAGATCGTAAAAGAAATGAAGCCAGAGATTGAATTAACTCCTGACTAAACATAGGATATTTAAATACACTTCGGTCGCTGTTTAGGCAGGAAAACAAGACTAAAAAGATTCCTAGAAATCAGGCACAGGAACTTACGAAATGGTATACCCAAATTGTGATTCCCATTCCCAATAGTATTCTCATTCTTAGACGAAGGTGACATTCATTGCCCCGCTACTTCATCATTGGATGAAAAACTTCATTCTCAGCTCGATTGACGTAACAAATTAATTCTTACACATGTATTGCTTCTCTTGTTTCCTGAATAAAAATAACTATAATGAGTTTTTTTTTCGGAAGTTTGAAATCACAGTAGCGCGATTTCAGTTACAACAATTTGCAATGCCCTGAGTTTCAGATGTAAAAAATGACGGAAATTAGTTTGATTTCCACTATTTATACTTTTTCAGAAGAGTAAGTGTTCAAGTATAGATTTATACTATACCGCTGCGTAAAACTTTTCAATCTGTATGACTAATATTCATACTTATTATTGTTCAAAATACAAACAGTACAGTGTTACAGTTTGCATGTCAGCCTGATGACTAAACCAATCATTAAATGATCGAACCAAATATATAATAGTGTTGTGATAGACATTTCTTCACTAATATCATTACTATTTTAATGTTTGATGAAATATTATTTATGATGGTACCTGTTCGTAAAATTAGAGTTATTCGTTCCAACGCACATGCTGCAATTATTTGAACAAGTGCCTCAGTATTACCAGCATTGGATATTTTTCATATTTATGATAATCAATATGCATTCCACCATGCAAAAAAACTTTAATTGCAATCAAGCGTAGTTGCATTTACGGGAGCAACGCATTCTAAACCACAGTTTTTAATCAAATATATATGTCGTTCATGTTAAACTATATTAATTTCATAATTCTTTTTTAGATGGTATATATATTTTTCTGGTATCAGAACCCTTAAAATAAAATCAATGTATTTATTCAACCCTTTTCAAATATTGACTTTTTGTGAATTAATCGTAGAATATTAACATTGTCATGAAACAAGTGAGGGTCGGCTGACGCCTCTCGTTACGATAGAGGGATTTAAACCTCGACAGTCAGAGTAGAAAGGAAATTAAAGATGGAAAATACACAGGATGAGAATGGACAAAGAAGGTGGAAAATTGGAATAGTAGGAATTAGCATAGTGCACCACGATTTTACCTTAGTTTAATCAGCATGGGACAATGAAACACATATTTGAAAGATTTAAGGGAACCATTTCCGAGCATCTCAGTCAAAGATTAGATTTTCCTGATTGTTTTTTTATTGCTTTAAAAGAGTTTGAGATATGTCCCCGAATGTCTGTAAAAATATCAGGAACGTATCCCAAAGCTAGCGCCCTCCCCGAGAGGGGGGAGAGGATCCCCTTTCCGGACCTATTTTTACATATACGAACCTAGAGCAATAAAATTTGGTACACTCATAGGAAATGCAATTTAGAACCATTTACCTTCTTTGAAAAAAAGTGCTTTTCTTAGAAAGAAAATTGGAAATCATAGAAAACGACATTTTTGGGGGGGTTTCTAAATGCTTATTCTCTGACAGTTTTTGAGCAACAGTAATGATTTTGATATCTTTGGATGCAGAATAACGTGGACATTCTAAAAAATTAAATTCTTTTTCTCAAATTTTCAATTTTATTTGGAAAAAATGAAAAATTAAACAAAAATGTTTCTCTCACGAAAAAATTCAAATTTATGACGTCATAACTTTGGAACAAAAATGAATTTCGAAAAACTATTTAAATTTTTGGAAAGTTCTTGTTTTTTCGCATCCAATGATATCAAAATCACCACTGTAGCTCAAAAAATGTAGGAGAAGAAGCATTTTTAATCTATAAATTTTTTTAAAATAACAAGTAAGTTTTCAAAATGTTTTTCAAAATTACTCCGGAATTTACAAAGCTAGAGCAATGCGGTTTGTTGTATTTGAAAGTGAAATGTGTGCTCTAAAAAAGTAATAGATTGATTTTTTTTTAAATTGTATGTAAAACTTTCCGTAGACTTTTTTACCCTAAAATTATAACTTTTACCCAACCTCTTTCAAAAAAAATTATTTAAATTCGGAATGAAATCAATCAAAAAAAGTGATCAATAACTTTTTTAGAGCACACATTTCACTTTCAAATGAAACAAACGGCATTGCTCTAGCTTTGTAAATTTCATAGTAATTTTGAAAACTATATATATATATATATATATGTTTTATTATAACGAATAATATTAATTTTCTATGCCCTTATGAAAAAATTTCATTGAAGATAAGTTGTTACAAATGTGGAGATCTAGTAGTCTGTAAATTTTCATAAACTTACGTCCAATAGGAAAAGTTTCCAATTTTTGGAAATGGTTCCCTTAAACACATTTTTATTTTAATGTTGAACACGTGAGGGGAGTGTTAATTGAACAGTGCAAACAAGATAATTATCGACATACCCCTTCTAACACGAATAGCACACCAAATGAGAGGAACGCAAGCTTTGAATCAGAAAGAGCGCTTACGAAAGATTGCATGATTTAACGTTACCTGAAATTTTATGGCGACCATCAAAAGTAGATTTACGCAAAATGAATCGGAATTAGGAAAAATAATTAATAGCTGGACTAGCGTTCGCACGAAATAAACGGGGATGATGGAAGAACAATAAAACCCTGACTCACACTAGGTATCAAAATATGTAACACTTTGCACCATGCACCACGTGATATTCTTGCCTTAAAACCCAACCACACCTTTCTGCTAAGTGCACAACATCACAATATAAAACAAAATCAACTTATAAATAGTGCGCCATTTCAAAGCACTGTTCAATTTGCTTCTTTGTATCTAAACTTGTACCATTATCACTATTTTCAGAGTTCTCAACACCACAAAACACTCGAACTCTTCTGTAATGTGTCGTTGGCCTTTAGCTAGCTCTGCTCCCACTTGTGGCTTGAAGGTTGCACGCAGAGTTAGTTGATCAGGCCGTTTCCTCGGTTTCTTTCGCTCGTAGGCCGGTGCTGATGATGAGTGGCACTGTACTCTGAGTTCACAATTTGAGCGCTGAGTACCGGTGGCAGCTTAACCACTGCAGTACTTGTAGTGTCTGGCGTTGTTGCAGGCTTTTAAGCAATGCGGTTCCAATCGGCGTGCTGGAGTTTCTTGCGAGCTTGGAGATGACGTAGAATAATTATTGTTGCCCCGTGCAATAGGGCCTTGAGCGGAAAAAGATACGGCCAGCAACGAGGTCTGTCCAACAGCGCTGGATTCAGGAGGGTGACCTCGCTTGAGTTCGCGGCGTTCCCCATTCTAGCTTCTTATTTATGGTCTGACGTGAAGAAGGTTGGAAAAAGCTTCATAAACTTCTAATAAAAGTCAGGGCAATGAAATGTAAGTGACTCTTCTTACTGAATTTATATGAAATTAGATCCTTAATTGACCTATGGTTGGGGATTTTCCTAACACGTCCTCCTCAATCAGCAATAAGCACACATCCTGAGAAACGCAGTACAATATAATATGTGAAGATGATTTTAGAGCGACAGATAGATTTTACGGGATTTTGCCCATGATATTTTAGGTCTCACATTTTTGGAGAATTTTTTTTTAAATCACATGCTTAGCTCATGTTTTCTTCAGATAGTTAGCGTAAAATTGTCTATCTTTATGTTTTTCCTCCCTTTTTTACTTTGATATGTAGAGTGGAATTTATTATCAATCGGGATTTTATTCTTACGTAGTGTTAATCACATTTTGTATTTTGAAGAACTGATGATGGAGTAGGTCTCGGAAACTTTTTAAATTTAATTTCTGGGTAGAATTCGTGATTATTTTAGCATTTTCTTCACATTTATATTTAAAGTGGACCTACGATATAAGCAAAGTGAACGTCTGTTTAGAGACCTTGTGCATATTGTACACGGACAGGTTAGGACGGATAGGTGCGTTTGGCTTGTGAAGTATTGAAAGTTCATGTGAAATACTCATTTGAAAATCCCGCTGTGTGAAAATCATGAAAACTGATCACTTATTAGCAAGTCTTTTCTTGAACAGGCAGCACACGCAATTTGTATTGGATTGAAAGTATAATAATATTCAACTGCAGTGCAACTATGCTCCAATTCAGTATTCAAAATTCTGTTACTGTTTATTATATACTATTTATTATATATTGTTTACTATATGTTTGATTTTAGAATCAATTTTCTGTATTGAAAAGTGATGGAGCTTCGGTTGCTTGAAAAAGTGCAAAAAGTTCTACATTTATTGGTTGAAATTTTTCTTGTTGCAAAAATTCTGAACTTTGGCAGCATGAAAATGTGTTTAGAATTTAACTTAACACATGTGAACCATGTTTTGTTCCCCTTGGTACCATAGTATGATGTAGCAAGGCAAAATATTGAAAAGAGGAGATGCAGAAGTAGAGTGAATGCCAGGTGGTTTACAAGTGAGATAAAAAAGTTCAAATGAGAAGGAAAACTGTAAACAAAAAACAACGTAAAATACAAGAAATGTTTGAATGACATTGAGTTACAGAGGGTGAATGGCAGAGTACAGGGACCAGAAAAAAGGTGAAGGCGTACAAAATAGTTTGGATTGAATAAGTGGATGCTTAGCATGATGCAAAAGTCTACATTAACCTGTATGTGGGAAAGAATATGCCTAAGTGTGAAATGTCCTATCATGGTAGTTTTGTAGGCCAACTCTTGTTAGCTGTGTGCTGTAAACATTGAGTGGGAATAGACACATGTAAAAGTGGAATGAGAATAATAGTAGATTAGGTCAGCAGTGTGATAGGGGAGTTAATAATTGTTTAGAACACTCTGTCCTTGGACTGTACATGGTAAGTATGAGAAGGAGAGGAAGACCTTCTTGAATTTGTTGTTAGAGCAGTATGGAGAGAATGTGGGGTATGCCAGATGTGCTAAAGATGATTGTGGTATGATTTGTATGACTGGTTTAGATCAGGATTGCAATTTAATTATTGTAGATGCTATAAAAAGTTGTCTTGTGCATGCCTGAAGTTTGTGACAATGACTAGATTGAGTTAGTCATGTAGACTGGGTTGTAGTGACCTGCCATACCTGAGGGTTGCTTTTAATGTGCTGGTTATCACAGTAATCCCGTACATTAGTTGCTTGTGACATAAGGATTGGTTGCTCTTGTTCATCGGACAAGTGTAATAGACAGGCGTTGAATTTTTACATGGTTGTTGTGTTTTTGGAAATTTTAGGCTATTACAAAGTAGTGATGTACCGATGTATCGGTATCGGCAGCATCGGTCATTTTTACTGGTATCGGTATCGGCAAAATTCGGCCGATACTTTACCGATACTTTCCAATAATACGTATTTTTTCATGAAAATGAAAGTCATAAATAGTGAAGGTAAAAGTATCTGACCTAATAATACCCGTTGTGTGTTTATTTATATATTTATGTATTTGTTTGGTGTCCGCTTCTTAAGAAACATAGGATGTCTGAGTGTGCGGTATCATGGATACCGAATATCTCAGTGTAACATTGAAAGATGGCCCTTACATGCATTGATATGTTTGATATTATTTTTTTCAGGATAGATTCAGTTAAGATAGGTTAGGACAGGACAGGAAAGGTTGAGTAATGTTGACGGAATTTTTTCACGGGTCCGCCTAGCTTAACGATGACATTGTTCATAGAATTTCCACGGGTCCTGCTACTCACTAAAAATACCCTTGGTTTTTTGTTTGGAGTCCGCTTCTTCCATTTATCTCACGCTCATGAATGTAGCCAAAATGACCGTATCTGTGATACGAGTTTCACCAGTGCGCAAGTACAATAATATTTTTATAACGTGTAATGTTATGAGAAATACATTCGTTAGTCGTCCACGTCTGGAAAATTTGTTTAAGAATGGTATTGAATCCCGTCATTTTTGGCGGGCCGTGAACGCTATAGTAATCAAATAAAGAGCCTATTCATACCTAGTAAATTAGTTAGCTAACTGTTGAATTACAGCGTTTAATCAGGCCCGCTAACTGAATTTACAACTTTTAACTCCCGATGAGTCACGTACGGTCAGTGAGTGAAAGCTGTGTAGCATGAATAGTTAAACACAGTAAAAACACAGTAGCAACATAAAATTATAATACTTTTACAACTAAAATCTATGTAGTTTGACCCAATTTTCATTTCTTAACGTATGTGACAGGCTAACAAAAATCAAACCAAATAAATAGAGGTGAAGGCGTATGTAAAGGTTTTTGTAAATTTAATATAGAAGTAGCAGAAATTTTTTTTTAATTCAGCATGTAAATCGCCGTACATTACGAATCCTGCATTTTTCTTCTATTTTGAGATGTTTGAAAATTTCACGAACAATCTTATAGTTGGTTGCGTATTTGCAGATCTTTTCGGTTATGGGGCCTATCGAATTTTGATGTTTTCTTTTCGCCAAAGTATGTATTTTGGTGTGAAAAACACTAAAGTCATCACGTACACATTATTCTAAGGCACAGCTACATTAATTTTTTAGAATTATTGTGAGAACTACCTTCCCTCATTTCCATCAGTGTCAATACCATATTCACTTGCCCTCTCACCTCTCTGATCATTCCACTCCTCGATTTTATGCATCTATCTGGAAATTATATCATTCTCTTTGGGTATAATACAATTAACTCCTGATTCTCATAGTTTATACCCAAACTATACTTTGTTCCTTCAGTGAAGTTGTATAATTGAATTAATGCAAATATTTAGGTTTTGCTTCCTTGCACAAGCATTTAATTACACTTGATTCATTAGAAGGGTGGGCTCGCGGTACTCGCTGACTTTCTTGGGTTCTGAATACGGCTATCCTATCGCTTATTGGTACTCACTTTATACCGTTAGGGATGTTTGAACTCATTCATAGTTTAATAATTAGAAACCTTGGAAAAAGAATACTGACCAGAACTGTTACTTCTATCCATGTAGATTAAATGTAGCGTATTTTTTAATCAGATGTGTTATGTTCAAAACCTGAACTTTTAATTAGTTTAAAGTTTGGTTTATGTATACACAATTAATACCTTCTCCAAGTTGGGGAGTAAATATAATATACGATCTATTTCGTGAACTTATTGCAGAATTCGTGTGGCAAAAGAAGCAGTTTCTTATTGGAAGATCCTGGTCCTCCAGTGCTACCTTGTACGCGACGGTTGTTAGCCTGTACTTCTGGAACGACGATAATTGCCATTGAAAGCTGCGAACCAGCTCCTCAGAGAAAACTTAGGAAAAGGCTCAGTAGGAAATCAAAGGTACTCTACGAGAGCTTAAACACAGATGATTTCTTGAGAAGTGTAAGTGGCCGACTTGGTTCTTATCTCAGAGCATTTGTTAAGTACGAATTAAGGGGCAAGAGATCATACACCATGTATCACAAGTGGCTCGCTGTGAACATTCTTGTAAGTCATCAGAGACCCACTATCAACTGATGAGGAACTTATACCATTACCGTCACTCATTGAATTATTCTGTGTGTTTTTTCCCCTGAACTCTGGTAAATAGGCTGTGATACGTCTCATAAACAAAATATTCTGTAAGTTCTCTGTAATACTGTTTTTATTCTTCAGTGAAAACTTGTTGATTTCAGTTTGTTATGGATGACGAAATATAAAATATGTAATGATGTTTATTTATTTGAATCTAATTAATTTCCACGATCGATTAAAAGTGAATTATTATGCTATGTTATCGCTGACTTTTGCTTTATTATGCTTATTTATCCATTCGAGGCTGCGATAATTTCGAATGGAAGAGATATGCTTCCTATAATAGCTGAAAATACTCACGGTACGCACGGATTTGAATAATGGCGCACAAAAATACATGTATTTACGTCATGGTAACGTACTATGAAAATGCATATTGAATACAATAGTATGTATACTTACACATTTCATTAGCTGCCTGTCATGCAACTTAATGCTCAATTATGTTTTCGAGGCGGCGATAATTTTCGCGACAAAAGAGGTTTTTGGAGACGATAAAGACGGTGATATATCGCCGCCTTGGTGACGAAAATAATTCAAAACTGTGCATACGAGACGGCAAACCGTGTGCATGCTTTTCTATGAGGCGGCGAAAAAGTTAGACTGGGTTGCAACTAAAACGTTGCAAGGCCCACTATAAGTCGTACAGAGGCAAGAGAAATCCGTTATTATCAAGCACTAATGAAGCCCAGAGGGGCTGTTACGAGACTCGTTTAAGAAATGGAAAAGCCAAAAAAGGTCATAAATGGCCTCGTTCAAATAGTAGAAAAGCCCCAAAAAAAAATTGCCGTAGTTTTGAATCAGCATTAGCTGTTGCGATGCCCAGAAATAGCCGTTTAACAGAGGTGATATAGCGACCTGAATAGGGCTAATTTACCGCTTGAAAACGACTAATCTCTTGGCTTATAACTGCCTGAAAACGCTTTGTAAAAGGCTCAGAATTTCAATATGGCTGTTTCTTGAGGTGAACAATTATTCCTAGTTCTACAAGTGTCGGTTTCGGTGGTCAGCTACGGTGGTTGAACAGTGATCTTGTTGGGCACAGTGAACTGACGATACCTTTATATTTGTGAATGCCTAGCAGAGCTTACTTTGTAATTGCTCCGACCATATGGTGTTATTAATATTGGTAATCACCAATGCCAATGTAATAATTGATGTATGGTCTTACAGTGAGTTTATGAGTTTTGTGTTTAAAGATGTGTGGGCTTCAGCCCTTGGTAGTCTGAGCCAATGTAAAGCACGACCTAGGCGGTCAATCATGTTGATCAAAACTTTGCGCTATATCGCTTGAATAAAGCATGATTGACCGTCTAGACGATTGTTTTGACGATTAAGTCAACTGTTAACGGTGATTGATAAAAAGTTTGAATGACTCAAGCGTAAGCACTGATGCTTGACCGTCTAGGAAACTTTCATCAAGCATTGCGTCTGCATTTCGTTGGCAAATATGGAGAAAAAACGTGCATCAGAGCGCGAGTTTACTAGCCTTTTAATGATATGAGATTTACCCTGAACTATGGGAAGTTAAAAGTAAAGATAACTTTTATCAAAACAAAAAAAGTGCCGTACTCAAAAAAAATAACGCGTGCATTGCAGACGTTGAAGCCAAACTCTACCGTTAGTGAAACCATTCTAAAACACGTCAGGACAAACAGAAATTCAGAAATTGAAATAAAAATGGGTTTTAATGAAGCCGATTGAAGGGTTGATTGAAGGTCGAGTACGCTTGCGTTAATCGATTGACAGCATAACTTGATCAATCAGCTTGATCGTCTACTCTAGGGCCTGCTTAACAAAGGTAACACTGTGTTACATGTGCTTCTTGACTCATGCGTGAGAACGCCTCAGCCTTACCTAGACAAGTGATGTGGAATGTGAACGTGTGTTGGAAGTGGTCGAGAGAAAAAAATAATACTGAAGCGATTATCTATTGTACTATCTCGTAATTATAAAAAGTAACTTTGGTAGAAATACCAAAGCGACAACTAAATAGTCTCTGACCGGAGTTGTCGTTAACTGAGTTTATCTTTATTATCCTTAACTGTTGACCTGTTGCATAAACTTACGCTCTAGCATGCTGTTGGCATGCATTGGGTGTGGGGATTAAATGTTGCATTCCTCCGTCTTTTTTTGGGTACACTTCTTATGGTTAAAGAGATATAATAACAAACTTACTATCTGGCCTAACTTTATTGTATTTATGTCATCTATAATGCACCGTTTTATAAAATCGTACATTCAGTGTTGGTACCTACACTGTATAAACAACTTATTTTTCACTTCCAGATCATGCTGCGGAACTTTCGCTGCCTGATTCCTGAGGCGTTGTCATTGCAGAAATAAAAGTGGTTTTGCGATCTATCTCTGGTTGGAATCGTATATCCTCAGTTACTGCGCCGTCGGATTCAAACTTGCCATGCAGTGGTGGTTTTCCTCGTTCTTAGGCCACTAGTTCGCTTCCTCCACCGACTGGATTTCAACCGTCGTCTGGCGGTGTTCGGTGTACCTTCTACGCTTCTGCCTCTTCATCGAATGTGTCCACTAAACTGAGGAGCCAGGTAAAACCTACCAGTCCTAATTCTATTGACGTTGAAAGGTGCGATGTCGACATGTTGACCGATCATGATGCATCGAAGAGTACGATGGATTCTTAATTAGATATCGGAGAAATGATTTTAAAACCATATAACGGCGAGGCTTTTTCCCTTGGGAGTGTCCACTGGAAAAAACGAGACTGCTCACAACATATTGAAATTTTCTTTTATTTCAGTTGAAGTTAATTCATAACATGTTCCTTCTACAGTACTTGCAGAAGTCTTCAATTTTCATCGAAAGATGTTTACTTTACACGCATTGCAGTTGGAGTATTCTTGGGTGAAATGACAAACGATGTTTTTGTATAACTTCATGTTCTAACTCGGTTGCGGTCAGTCTATCTCCTGTTTAGGTAGTCAGCCGGAACCTGAGCACTTTTGGGTCATGATGGGGGTTTCCAGCCGAAAATTGAGTGTCTGATTGTGTCCGGGAGCAATCTTTTCAGTTTCTTTCTGTTTATTAATACTTACGTTCGTGAGTTGAGCGTGTGTGTATATTCTGTCCTGAAACTCTTCATCACGATTTCTTAGGAAATTCAGGTTTAAAAACTTAGAATTTAACATCTTTCTTCAGCAAGTAATTAATTGAAGGATATCAATTTCTTTGAAGCTTCGTCAATGGGTTATCAGCCTTTCCATCGGAAAATCTAGGGAACGTTTCATATACTCCAACTGCAATGCGTGTAAAGGAAACATCTTTCGATGAAAATTGTAGGATATTGCCAGCGTTTTGTCAACATCTCAAGTGTGTTCAAATACATCTTTCTAGAAATGTTAGTACACTAGTTTACTTTTTAGAATTGTTCATTTCAAGTGCATTACAAAGAAATCTACGGTTATTCTACCGACCTTGAGTGGAAAATAGCGGTAGCAGAAATTGCATTGGTTTGCTGGCCTTACAGAGGCTCGAACTACATCGCGCCGGTCTCGATCATTAACTCGAGAACTAGTTTCGGATCTTTTCCAGATAAGCCCCGCCATTTATACAACGCATAAGTTCGCCCTCTTGTAACTTTCGAAATAATGCACTGATCGACTTCAAATAATTCTCAAACGAAAGAATGTTTTAATTCTTCGTCTGAGAGTAATTTGAAGTCGATAGGTGCATTATTTCGAAAGTTATAAGTGGGTGAACTTCTGTGTTGCATTAGTAGTGGGGCTTATCTGGAAAAGATTCCTAGTTTCCCTAAATCATAGAAGTAAATATTTGATTTTGTTGGAGAATAATAATTAATATTTCAAGACAAAATGAGAGGACCATGTCACAGCAGTGATTTCACAGGTCATTCACCAACATTAATGGCCTCATCCGCTTACTCTCAATATTATATTTGTACATCATTTCACTCTTTTCATAAATTTCAAAAGTGTATTGTCAAATACTTGAAAAAAATAAACGCACATTTAAAGGCCTGTGTGATTATTAATTCCAAGTAGTAATAAATAGGTACCTTGAATAATTAGTGAAAAAATTAGTATTCCTATTGAAAATTGGTATTAGTGAAACATGAAATGTTAGTGAAACTTCATAATAGGTTAAGAATAAATGTATAGCGTACATCAGCGTTTCGGCAAGTTGTCCTAAAAGGTTCTGTACATGTTCAAGCCTGCGAGAAACGAAATTCAAATGAGTTCCATTGAAATAGTCTTAGGAAACAAACTTATTGTATCACTCATGGTAAATAAATTGTCGAAATCGTTAATTGTTTAAACAATAAAGCTATGCTCTAAAACTTGTAACCACGTAGCTGCATTTACCACGATAGAATTTTGATGAACGAATCAACATTGAATTTCACCAAAACACTAGTCGTCAGTAGTCGAACATTCAAAGAGCAACAAGGACCTAAAGTAAGTTCTCTAGCAATTTATACAGCGCTTAAACCTCCAACATTAAAAATACCCACAGGAATTCCTACCCAGCTAATACTACATCAGTTTCACGGTATGATTGATTTATTCAAATAATTAGTAAACATAGAAAATGATGTTCCCTCTAATTGATTGACTATGCAAACGAACGTAGAAGAAAACGAAAATGAATAAGTCCCTGAATGGAAAAATGCTCGGAAAATTGGGTCTTACTTTATTGCTACTCGAAATGTAAATTTCGTGAGTGCGTCTCACGATACCAATCTTGTCAGCCAGACCTCGTTCTATGCATCGTGTGTTTATTTAAGACAAAGTGCGATGAAGAGGGTAAACAGTACGCATTTTGGGAGAATCTAAGGACTAAAGTGAGATTTTTGCTAAATTCTATGATAAATCGTGAAAAAATATTTTCGGATATCAACACAGACCTCAATCGTTTAAACACTTTATTTCCTAATCTGATCGATTTCATTAAATGTATATGTGCCCAAATTTTAAAGTTTGAAGAAACAATGTTGGTAAGCGCTGAAGATTTCGCCATTTATATGATAAGTGTAGATCATTTTGTCTAAACAAAAATGTAGTAAATGTCGTCCTGTCTGAATTAAACTGTTTCTTTGGCCTGCTAAGTTTCACAGAAGGTGTTTTAGATGAAATATCAAGAATCCTACCCAAAATTTAAAAAAACTGAAATCCATCATTAAGAAAAAATGAACATGCTAGAGAGTGAGCGCGGAAATACCTGAACATATGGGTTCCAGTCTAATTGAAAATGCTTCTGTTAATGATTACTTTTTCTTAAATTTTGGAAATAAAGAAATGCATTAGTTTAGAAACTATTTCCACTCCCATCATTGCCAATTCCCTGTTGTTTGCTGAATGAAGTCAATATTATAATTAAGTCATGATAATTCGGGGCAATTTCGATTAAAATCCGTTCCTGCATGAAGACTGCGAACCAACATTTAATTTTCTGAAAGCAATACACTCGAAACCTATCTTCCAAATGTGACTAAGCCCACTCTTCTTCTTCGTAATTCATTCTTAACAGATCGAACTTACTTACATTTACGAATGCCTGCTTCTGATTTTTCAGAAAATTTTTTGGTGTTTTTGGTTTAAAAATTATTGAAATATTGATAAATGTGTCATTATGATGGCCAGTTTGAAGCCCCCAAATTTCGTTTTGCTCACAACTAGTTACATCTCAACCTATCCATTTGAATAATTTTAAGCAATGGTTTTCCTCATGTGTTACTCTAAGCAATAAAATGCTCGAATTGTTTGCTCAAATTCCCCAAAGTTCAGTGATTGTTGCCGTTCGGGAATAACATCCACTGTCATCTCCAGCTATTCCAAGAGCAACGATAAAAGTTTGCGAGTGAAATGCTTACGAACTTTTTGATTGTAAAAAAAGCTAAACCTTCACCTTCAATAATTTTTCTCTCTGCTCATAGCTTATTTACCAACTAGTGTGCATGACCCCTCAAAAATGAGGGAATTCGATAGTTTCCTTCAAATAAGTCATGATATGGACGACAAACAAATAGATCCATCCTAACAGTACCAGCGAATAAAATAATCTTATACTTGTGCACTGGTGAAATTCGTATCACAGATAAGGTCATAGAGCATGCTCATAAATGTCACAGACACATGCGCCAACCAGGTAAGTAACAACTATGTTTTACTATTCAATCATTATTAGCCAAGAAGTTTTTGAAAAAAATTGCTGTTTCATTTTCATCGCGATTAGCTGCATTTTCTTAACGATAAATTAAAATTTCACGCAACATTTTACCGTCAGTTACTGTTTCTAAATTATTTCATTTGAGAAAAACATTGGTAAACGATCAGTCTTTATGACATGTATTGGCAGCGATCAGAATTACAAAGTTTTGACTACGTATCAATTTTGATCGTGCGAAGCAATGCGGAAAAATTGTAGCGTCATCGAACTGAAGAGATTATTATTGGGAACATTTTGGTTCTCCTGTGTGGTTAGAGTGCTGAAAAAATTACGCTATCGACTTTCTTATCAGGAAATTGATAACAGTGGTAAGATAAAAACTTACTCGATTAGTAGAAGCTATACGTACTTCATTAGCGAACAGAGACCAAGATTGAGTAAGTTAGGTAGACCTGAGGATTCAGAGAGAACTTCATTTCGATTTTACTTTCGGAAAGATGCATTAGATAATTGATCATAAAATGCGGTAGACAATGAGGAAATACTATGAGTGTTGTAACATTCGGACGCATATATGGCTGCGTAGTTTTGAAAATAGGCAATTATTGTGAGAGAAACCTCAAGTTTACTTGTATATCTTTCCTGTCAGACGGAATGCCTATGATGGTCAAAGATACTGAATGAAAGTGTCAGTCCTTGTGATTTGCGTCTGTGCAAGTATACATAAATAAATTCGGTGGAACCAGGTGAAAAATTGGTGAAGTGGTCTGTGGTGTTCTTAGGTCAAGAAGGTAACTTAATTGGAAACTGGTACATTGCAGGAAGTCTTTTGATATTATTATAAACTTACATTTTACAAATGATAAACATTTAAACTATAGTACCTATGCCATCTTATTATAATATTCTTTTTAACTTGCAGGATTTGCGAATAATTTGCGGTTAGTTTTGGCATGTTTCTAATTTTATTTAAATGGGATTTGTGTTATTAGCTTCTGTGGTTAATGTAGTGAATAAATTAACAATCATTGAAAAATCATTCAACAACTTTGATGCCATCCTAGAAAATTATACGAAACCGCCATAATGTAAAACAACACCTGTGTGTATGTACAACGAAATATAATTAATGACCCATTTAACTTTCACCGCAACTCTTTTAATTCTAACCAAACCAAACCAAGATTTGGAGATTTCTCAAGATTTGAAGATTCAATTCTCGCTATTGTTACTATGCTGTTACTTTTGTATTCTGTTTCTAATTTTATTTTGAAGGATTCATGAGTTGTTTACTTCTGTGGGTTGTGTAGTGAACAAATGAACATTCATAAATTATCACTCAACATCTTTGATGCTATCCTAGGAAATTATATGAAACCACTATAAAGTAACACAATTCTATGTATGTATCCATGTATAATTAAAGTTCCATTTAACTTAATTTAATTTTGAATATTTCTCATAATTTGAAGATGCAATTCTCGCTCCTCCTGACTCATTTGAATCTTTCTCTGTTGTATTCGAAGTCTGTTTCTATCTTGGGTTGCTTGCCTTTCGTCTTTCTGCAAGCGCTATCGTCTGCTTCTGTGTCGCTCTCTTGCTTCATTGTTTTAAATGATCAAATCGGCTAAATTCCTTTAAATCAGATGTAGAAAGGCATCTTCAATTTCCAATATTAATAAGGAATGTAATCTTTATGAGAGGAAGTTTACAAATGATCAAGCTGTTGCATGAATGCAGCAATGACCTTTGTACTTATTGATGAAGAGACTAGAGACTGTACATAGATAGTAACAAGATAATGTACATAGATAGTTAGAAGAGCATTAGTATATAAAAATTTGCGATCATGATTTCTAATTTTTTATTACATGTACATCAGTATTTTTAGAATCTCTAAAAACTAAATTCAAATCACAAAGAGACACATTAGCATTATAACGCTTCATTGCGTTATACGTATACGCGCGTGGGTATCTTTTTTACAACTGTTTTTCCGAAAGTTAAGGATATATCAAAAACATTCAGTTAATAGCTTAGATTTGACCGCAACAAGGAGAAGATGACCCAAATTCAATAAAAAACTTTTTCTGGAGCATATACCGTGCACGTCTCCATGTCGTGTTTTCCTGACTTGCCATGCCGTTGTCGGATCAGGTCAGGGTGAGTGAGTGTATGTGTCCTCTCTTGATTGCCTTAGTTCTTGATTTTCAGAAAAAAAAATCAATTGCTGGAAGAAATGTCTTTTACAGGAGTCCTGGATGTAGAATTTTGAATCCGATCTACATGAGATCGTCTTCTAGCGCTAGTGGTGTAGCTCCAAGAGCTTCTGTTACGATTAAAATCACCTCAAGCCTGAATAGTTGTGTCGAGCTAGTTGCGTGCGGAGGTCCTGGAACTCGTGGATCTTCTCCCCGGTTTGTGTTTGACCTATGATTTACACGGAACCACCACATCTTCGATCGTTGCTGTCTCAATGGTCTTGGGAGCCAGACGTCTGATCGCCTGGTTTTTACGGAACAATCGGTTTGAGTCAACACGTCCTAGCCCAATGCATCTTGATTTCGTCGCTTTCAAGTAAGGGCCTTGGCGTGAGCTAGTGCCAGCGGTGTGAATAAGGAGTTGAAACATTTCATAAAAGCAATATTAAGGTGATGGCAACTTTTCGTGCCTCCTTTTGTACTCCTGTACCATAACCGGGCTCTAATTACCGAGTGATTAATTGCAAAGCGTGTACCGCGGCCTACATTCCATTTTGGGCTGATGCACTGCCGGAAAATGTAGGATGCTCTATTTCTAGAATTCAGAGCTTAGTGCTGTGCTGTCAAAGCATGTTATCACCATGTTTTTCTGTATTTTAACTTGTCTTAGTCGTTCCAAGTGAGGTCCTGCATGGCTTCTTTCACTTGCCAGAGGTTCTGTCTCGTGAGAGGTATTACACAAGGGGGCCGACCCATGAATTCAATTTTTTTCATCCGATTCGTTTGAAATTTGGCCAGTATATGTATGTGTTGAAAGTAAACTATTTTTACTCGGGGAACTTTTTCGATTTAGGCCTTATTTTTTTTAAAAATTTGAAATAATTTTTTTTTTGGTACATTTTTATGGATATTCTAAAAAAAGACTGGTCATTGAGTTTTTATGCTAGAACAAAACCAAATGCAGTTTTTGAATCCTTGGAGCATTTTCGGTAGAATACAAAGGTGCGGTAGAAAATTTCACATATGTAACTTTTCGTTCTTTTTACAAGCGATATTTTATCACTAATCAAATATACACTAATTTTGGGTTTTGTGATTGCTAAAAAAAATGTTTTGAACAATTTGGAAGTTTGCTACCGTATTTTTGTTAGAAATGTTTCAAGGATTCTAAATCTGTATTTGTTTTTTTCTAGCATAAAAACTCATTAAGTCCTCCTTTGAATGTTGAAAGTTAGAGGATTTGAGTATCAGCCCAAAACAAAAATTTTTGTTGAAGTGTAATATAATGGAAAATTTATGTCAATGAATGCTGTTTTCATTTTTATTTCGATGATCTCCATGCATAACATCATATTCACACTGTGAATTGTAACTTACAAAAAAAATGTTTTTGCATAAAATTAATGAACTCTAATTTAGATTTGTAGTCAGATTATTATGAAATTTGACTATTCTGTGTAATTTATTTTTAAAAATAAACACAATTCCTCCCATTCATTTATTCGATTCAGGCCCTAGTTTTCTGAAAAAATTGAACACATTGGTTTTGTAGTTCATTTTTATTGATTTTTCAAATGAATAGAACTCATTGGGATTTTATACTAAAACTAAACCAAAGACAGTTTTAGAATCCTTGGAGCATTGTAAACAAAGTTTCCGTTTCAAATTTTCCATTTCCAGTTTTGTTTTCTTTTAATATGAGGCCTAAAAGGGGTCGAAAATTCAGGATTTTTGGTCCCCTTACCCCCTCCTGAAGGGGGGATCTAGTGTCCGTAGCGCTATAAAATTTTTGGATCGAATAATCCACCACCTAAAGGTCCTTTTCCAACAACAAAACGAAAAGAGCTCACCGGACCGGCAGGGGCCTGTGTTGGCTCCCATAAATAGCTCCTCATGGCGCTTCGCCGTGTAGCCAGCGGGTGTTTTTGCTTCTTTGAGCATTTTTCTGGATCACTCAAACTTCGCCCAGAAGTATTAGTTCTCTTTTACTTACTGGATGAGTGCTTCAACCTCAACGCCTATGCATTTGTCCACCTTATGTAGGCATCTATATCCTTCAGTTTACCACACGTTAAGTTCATCAGAGCACGATCTTAGATACAGTGTTCTGTGAATTTCCATCAGATAGCTTGTCATTCTGTTCAGCTGCAATTTTCTCAAGCTTTGTCAAGTTTACCAAGCCAGAAGTGTTCCTGGTGTTGATAATACATTTGATGTTACTTCAATCAAACTGTAGAGTTTCAATATATGATGCAGAATACGGAAAAGAACTCTTTTATTAAATTCATTTTCATGTCCTGGTGCAAATAGTGCTGTGTTCGAATGCACCAAGTGCTTGGTCGATGCTTCTTTGATCTTCTTGATCTCTTATCAGTCAAGATCGATGCAGTCTGTTAGCGTAACTTCGCCTTTTAGAAAACTTGATAGACCTCTCATGCGGAAAAAGAACTCTATTTCGACAATGTTAGGAAGTGTGAGCAGGAATTATATATAGCTCTCGATCTCCCCTTGTAGATTAAGCACACAGATTGAGATCATCAACGTAAAAGTTATGATTGAGTGCGTTGTCTTTGGCATAACTTGAAGCCTCAGCCGGCATGACCTCTGTCCTTTTAAGTTTCAGACCACTACAAAAACAAGTGACGACCGGAAATTCCCCAAGCAAATTCCTGACTGAGTGTTGACCTCTCCCATCTGTTTGCCCCAATGAACTAGTTGGTTCCATTTAGGCATTGTTGCAACGATCGACCGGCTTATGTTTGCTGGGGCTTGAAATGAATCCAGACACTCATCCATGGATATAGTAATAAAGCTAAGGCGTTTCTGGATTCCGCTAACGCTTAACTTGACGTGGGGCACGATTATGTCGTAGAGCAACAAGTGATTCTTAGCCCTTCGTGTACCTGATCTTCATAATATTTGCTCGTTCTGCATCGTGTCAGCAGGAAGATGCAGATCTTTGGATTCTGGTACACGTGTTTGAACCTCGTGCTCCTTTGGGTGTTCATTCAGTCTAGACTCCAGATCGTTATCCGAAGTTGGGCTAGCGTGCAGGTGATCTGTTATTTTTTGGGGAGAGACGTGAGATTTGATCCACATGCCTTGTCTTTTGTCTAGACCAGGGTCTTTCCAGCTCAGTGTTCGCCTTAGGGTTTTTTAAGCAAAGCCTTTGTAAAGTAAAGATTTAAGTCCAATAACTCGTTTTTTTTTACTATCTTATGACAGTTCATTCGGGAGTTGTGGAGCATTTCCTGTTTTCAGAAGCCTGTATGTAATTGCCTCAGCTCTTCAGCGTCATGAACTGGCGCTGATTCATTGTCGACACGAATGTCTTGGTGGAATCACTCCTGGTTGTTTCTGAGCATTTGAGTTCGTCAGGAGGCAATGATTCTTCTCTCAGTTACCTCATTGTCTCTTCCACTACTTGCAGACTGATGTCTCATAACGGTGTTGTCTTTCTTGTAAATTGAGCTAGGCAAAGCCTGTTTGTATGCCTATTCTCCCGTTCGAAATTCAGCAAAGATGTTTTCGAAGCTCATAAAAATTATTTTAGAGTTTAAAATTCTAAAGCGAGTCGTTGTCAGTTACTAGCTACAAGTTTTCCTCGGTTGGGTGACTAACTTTCAAAAAACCAGAGTTGGCCCTACTCTAGTAAAAGTATTGATTCCTGTAATGTTCCCGGCCTCTTTTCTTCGAACTAAATTGTTAACCTCCTCCATTAGATCCAGTAATTCACTAATGCGGATACTTTTGACTTAGGCAGATTTTCACTGCTGACTCCTTGTAAAGTCAGTGGAATATTTCTCAAAGCTCAAGTGAAAAGGCGAAACTACGTCTACCCGTCAGGGCAAATTTGCACTCCTTTTTGCAGTGAATGATGTATGGCATGTTCCACCGCCTGTCTGAGTTAGATTCTGAAAAGCTTATTAGACGGAACTAGTTCAGTACAACAGTCTTATGTCTGATTCCTAGTTTTGCCGTCATTACACTGAGAAAAATTCTGTACAAAAACCGACACACTTTTGTGTGTCAAGTTGTCACAAAACCAGCACACAAAAGTGTTTCAACAATGTACATTAACAGCCTATGTATTTTGACACACTTTTGTGGGTCATGGGCTTATACGGCACACTTAAGTGTACCAATCATGACTAATTTACAAACAATGTTCAAGAATTAGAAGAAAAATTAGCGTAGGTATTCAGGTTTTTGGGGAAAATCACACTCCATTCACAAAATCTGTACACACTTCGGTTTTCTACAAAAAATTTTGAGCCATTTGAAGCGTGAATATGAAAAATAACTCTCTCAACCACTTTTATATGTGGTCAAAAGTCAAATGTGTATCAAAATGTCTCTCAGTGTGCCTAAGTTACTATTATTCCCTGGCACTGTCATCTATGGGTCATCGTCATTGATCCCCTCGTCAGGTTCGCGTAGCTTCAGTTAGATGGAGATGACTACATTTTGCGTGTTTTTGTTATATATCAAGATTGATCTCGTTTCTTCTGTGGCGTTTCTTCCTATTGTAATACTTTTTACATGAGACTAAGAAGTTCATCAGGGTGATTTTCCTGAATTAGCTATCAAAAGTGTTTTTCTACAATGGCAAAAGTTTTTCTTTGCCATAGACGTGGCATTCGCTTGCTATATGCACGAGTGTGAGGTCACTCATAGGATAACACCTTCCGGGTCTTACCCTCGATTTTTCCATCCACTTTCTTAATAAGTAACTTTTTTGAGGCTGCGAACAGTCGTACTCCAACGAGTTGTGCTCCGTTTCAAGTTGCATGCAACACGAATTCGGCGCGAGTCTGTCATGACCACCCTGACCTGTGTTGAGAAGGGCCCTCTCCCAGCGTCTATGGAACAGTACTGAACGCGACTCACGTTCCGCAAGATGTAGCAAGCATTTTATTAACGTGTTTAGTATTGTTTTCATGGTCATTTTTTGGTCTCAGTTAGTGGTTGGTTGGTCTTCGGAATTTTCCATCCATAAGTCTTTGTCTGGAGGTGAACCTATGTACCGGGTGGCACCCACGTCAAGTTCGCACATTCTGAGTGTGCGTTCGCTAGTCTGTGTACGTGTACGGCTCGTCACCACCACCCAGAATCACTACCATGCGCATTTCAACAGCTGCCACATGTCGCTGTGTGACATAACTCTAGTGCGAACATTTATTATTCTATAGCTCTGCCATATATGTATCATTTAATAACAAATAAAATACCTTATGTTTCATTTTTACACTTAAAAGCCATTGCGGTTTTAAACGACAAACATTATAAAATGAGTTACTACCATGCGGATTTCAACAGTGCCACACGTCGCTGTGTGACTTAACTCTAGTGCAAACATTTATTATTCTATTGCTCTGCTATGTAAGTATCATTTAATAATGAAATAAAATACATTATGTTTCATTTTACACTTAGAAGTCACTGCGGTTTCAAACGACACATATTATACAATGAGTTAAGCCAAATAACAGCGCTGTTACTGCGATACTGCCGCATGTCATAATGTATTGTTCGTATGTCACAATGTATTGTTAACAATGGAAATCTCATTTAGTTTCTATTATAAATTGGTAGTTAATTTGAGAAATTACCAAGTGCTATATCAATAGAATAAAAAAAATTTTAGTGCTGAAGCGTTTTGCAAGTTTCATTTTTTGCATATTTACGCCAATTGAATTCGATTACTCTACTTAGAAAATTTGACTAAAAAATTTTATGTGCTCAAATTAGTATGATAATTAATTGTCACTTCCCTTTCGTTAATATAATTTTGGTCGTAGAGTATAAAATAAATGAACCTCTATGCTCACATTATTGACAAAGGAAGCTTAACGCTTACACACCAAGTAATAAATGCTATGGTATTCATCACAAATATTGCACCTTTTTCGTTTGAGTCAGGAAATTGTGTACAGCCTCTGTACACACCATGCACTTCCCCTATCATAAATGACATACAAGAATAATGCTTCATCAATGCAAAATTATCTTCAGTTGCGCTGGGGATAATGAGACAGTTTTTAAATGAATATTTATACTTGTGACCACACTACTTAATACAACAAAGTTTATTCATTTTTTCAGTTTTAACGTACAACTGTAACATATTAGACGATATTTATTGTCATTTTCAAAACTTCCCGAGTGAGTAATAAAAAGTATATTATAAATTAAAGACTATTATAGGTAATAATATTTATTTGAATATGTGATACATTATTTCATTATTTATTTATCTTATAATTATTCATTATTTATAATGAAAGAAATGGAGAAGTACTTTAAAAGCATTCACTTTGAACGTTTCGAGTCTTGGCTCATTCTCAACAAAAAGTCTGCAAATAAAATAATAGACAAGTCAGTACATCCCAAATTACAGAAGCGTAGAATATAAGCAAGAAAAAAATATATATAAAATGGTAATAATAATTTATCGGTTGATTATTTTCAGAGGGTATGCACTCTGCATTTCATTGGGAGAAGGTTCGAGTGTATGAATGAATAATGACTCTAAAATACGTAAGTCTAAATTGAAAGTACAAGTATTTAATATTTTAAATTTGCTAATGTCAATAACCCGTCACAGGAACCAATATTACAATGTTCTTTTATGCTAGAATGAGTAGAAGTGAGCAATCAACCTGTACGATGTACGATGCAGGTAAGTGCATAATCTAACTGCATTGCGACATCTCGTAACGCATTACAGGCGATACAGCGACTTCTGGCAATGAGATAAACTATGGACCAGTGGGCAAGACGCATCCTTCACGCACACGGACGCTGCAACACACGTACATGAAAATGTGCGAACTTGACGTGGGTGCTACCTGGTGGCCCAGCGAAATGTGGCCAAATGAAAGTTAGGTTTTTTAGTTACATGAAGGCCAATCAAAACCACTCATGTATCAAATAAATGAAAAATTTATTGTCTTTAATAACATCTAAGAGTTATTCAAAATATCCTCCTTTCTCCATGCTAACCTGGTGGAGACGAGGAACACCTAATCACACGTGGCACGCACAGTTTCGGCGACAATTTCTCCTAAAGATTTGGTCAGTTTTTGCTTTAGAACCTCCACACTTGAGTGGGATACAGCTCAGGACTCCTGCTTCAAGATAGACCATATCCCAAAGTCCATTGGATGTAAATCAGGAGATGATGAAGGCCATAGTTGTGGGCCCAAACGACTCGAAATTGTTTTTGCAACAGTCCTGGACCAATCTTGCTGCGTGAGAGGCTGCTCCATCCTGCTGAAGTGTAATTCCTTCATTTTCAAGGATTTTCTCACCCAAAGAACAACTTCATCCTTTAATATTTTCAGATAAACATGTTGGTTGATTTTGACACCAGCCTCGATGAAAACCAAAGAGGTTTTGAGACCTGTGGACTTGACTCCAGCTCAGACCATTATCGAAGCTGGTTTTTGTCTCCTGAATGAAGTTGAACGTTCAACACGCACTGAATCTTGGAGCAGAAGATGTACCACTCAATTGTAGAGGTTTTGAAGCAAAAACTTATCAAATCTTGGGCAGAAATTGACGCCGAAACTGTTTGCCACGTGTAATAAGATAATCCCTCGTCTACGCCAGATTATCGAGGAGAAAAGAAGATGTGTTGAATAATTCTTACATGTAATTAAAGACAAAGCATTTTTCTTTTATTTGATACATGAGTTGTTTTCATTGGCCTTCATTGAACTGAAAAAAACGAACTTACATTTGTCCACACTTCGCTGGGCCTCCCGGTAGATGGCAACAGGCTAGTTTCGACAAGATGGTCCATCTTCTTGGTCTTGGGTGTCGCGCGCCAGTCGTAAACGGACGCTCCAAGTCAACGGAACAAAATTGCTAAGAATGTGAGGAAAGGAAAAGTCCACGAAACACAAAATTCGAATTATGTGTAGGTGGATGTGCTCCCTACATTACTTAATGGTGAAAGTGAATTCAGTTCAAATTGTGTTTGGTTCCAATCATTTAAACGAACAGACCAGAGAGGCGCCTTGTGTAAACTTGCGCTTGCCCCTGTGAAGCTGTTTTGCAACCCTTGTGCTGAGGTAAAGCGCAAGCAGACTCGCCTCCGTCCTCTAAATCCCCGCTCCATCCCTCAAAATCACCTCCACCTCTAACGTGAAACAATGAAACAATGAGTATCGTTATTACCAGCGTCGCAACCAAATAAAAATTACACCCAGGCAAACTCGCATCTCTGGGAAAATAGATACTGTGTTTATATTTGCGAACAATTTTCTTTTATGAGACAACATAAATATTGAAAGTTTCTAACATACCCAATCGATTTCTGATACACCAAATTGGCTTACATTACTCTCGATGGACAAATTTGTTCAACTAGTGAGGTAAAATTTGGAAGTGGTGAAAAAATACTTCTTCTTTTTATTTTGAAGGAACATTCATATAAAGAACTTAACTGAAACTGATCGAACAGCTTTGGAAAAAGTTTGCCATGTTATACATAGTGGCAAATAAAAGTCTAAGTTCACAGATGAAACATAATTGCACAATGTCAGGTAAACTTACGACGTCTCTTGAATAGCTCACCAAAGCAATCTTCCGGTTGAAAAGTGGAAGTGTTATTTTCCCCAAGCAGGAAGGAAGAGGCGCTAGTCTGGCTTACCGTAGGTCTCCTTCTGCCCCGCCCCCCCCCCCCTTCCCTCCCCAATCACCCGCCTTGTTCTGTCTGCCCTCTCTCCTCTTCTTGTCTACCCCTCCTCCGCTTTCCTTTTGGCAGTTTCCTTTCATCTATCTCTGAAGGCGGTGTTTTTTGTGTTCAAATCAAAATGAACAGCAAGCCCTTCCTCATATTTCATAAGCTATATTTCTTGTTGCAAGGTAACCACTTAACTTTCCACTCAATAAACATTTTTAACTTTTTTTTCCTCTCTCTATCAACTCACAATGTCTGCATATAGGACTCGCTCAACTTGCTCTATATGAAAGAAGAACATCCTCCAGCGCTGCTCTGTACGAAAACTGCAATGTAAGGATCCTTACTTTAAGAAATTTTAAAAGCCAATGGTGAGGTTTTTGTATCATCTTTATAGGAAGTAAACTTTTTCGCTTCTTTCTATGACATGGCCTTTAGGCCTGGGCCTCAAGCTCACCGGCGGCTACGACGACAGCAAGTCCTCTCAGACTATCGGCTGTAATCAGTACTGAATGGTTTTGTTCAGGACTGATTGTTTATTTATGCAGCTAATATGTACATCTACAGGCTTTTCGGTTATTCGCCACCTACCGACTTATCCTACGGGGGATGGAAGCCGTCAGTGAGACTATCGCTATTCATCGAAGGCAATTTTTTTACCGGGACCAAAATTAGAAAACAGTACTTCAGGTTATTATTGATATGAGAACTCTCTCAATCCCTCTAATTTTTAAATTGGACATTTCAATGAAAAAGATTTAAGTGAGTTGATGGCCTATAGTTGATACCTATTTTTAAACTCAGCCCGAATAAATTAAATTGACTGTGGAATAGTATCAATGGCGGTTGAGGCTATCAGCAAACACTCCCATAGTTAACCAACAAGAAAAAAATTTAAAATTCATTTCTTACTGCGCTATGTTTACAAAATGGCTATTCTGGGCAACTCTTTGAACCCAGTAATTCAAATGCTACGACAACATAGAAAACTTTGGAGGATAATACGTTTCTTTCGCCCCATTCCGCTCTTAAAAGGCAACGGAGTTGAAGAAAATTTGTATTTCAGAATTGCAACAAGCATTTCGAAATTTTTATCTAGTTGAACGAAGGGTGAGATTATTACACGTTTCATGAACTGAACAATCGCCCTATTAGCTGCAATGAGATGAGGCCTCAGCTCATCTAGAAGATATATTTTAAAAGAAAGATTTGGGTTTTAGACGTTTCACAAAATTTCTCCCATTCATATAAAAATTGCTTCTCTCTCGTAAAGCAAAGCCCAATCGAATGTGTATACGTATAACTATATTAATGCTTCAAATCCTATTTTCCATTAATAATTTGCAGTGAAAATGAGGTTAATTTGCTTCTTGGCCGTTTTTCTGTGTTTGATTTACCCCGGTCTCGGGAAGCCATCTACTGCAGCAGACACGTCTCGTACCGCCCGTCCTACAACAGCTGCAGCGACCCCGACCTCCTCCGCCCCACTTGGAAAAGTTTTATTTGTGGGCGTGGTTGGATCAAGAAGCCACAAAAATTTCTATTATGGCATCATCGAAGCTCTTTCTAACGCTGGCTATGAGGTAAGTTCTTCCGAGGATTCCTTATTCAAGCTTATTTTAGTGAGAAATCTTAAAGCACGATTAAATTCGATCTGTTAACTTAATTATGATAAGTTATAAATTGGCAAAAAGGAAACTAAAATATGGTAAATGCAAATAATTAATTCAAAACTACAAAATCTCATAAGACCAGCATAGCTTTTCCTCACCGGCACGCTCATTCAATATTTTGTCAGTTATTAGAGTTCCCCAAATCTGCAGCACCTTCATGAGTGGGATTCCTAGAGCCTAGCTTTTACCCCAATGCAATATTGGTGATCAAAAATATCACACCTAATTAAACGTGTCACATTCATGATCACCTATATTCATCCTTCACATGTAATCCCTTCATTCTGAATCAAAGTATATTAGAATTGTTAGTGAGCAATAGCAAATTTCAAGACATAAGCCATCTTTTGTATAGCATTGTGAGAGCCTTTGCGGTCAAAAACTCAAAACCACCTGCTCCAGTCCTTAGGGGCATATGGTTAACTTGGCTTGAATTGTTGCATACTGGCCTAGCCTTAATATAAAATATCCTGACGACTTGAAAATTATTGAATGCTGAAACTTTTCATGGCCAAAAACCTTTCAAACGTTAACTAAATAAACTTCAAAATATTCCGTATTATCGTGAGTGTATCCACATAAAAAACTGTAATTATTGCTTTATCTGTTGTGCACAAACCATTTAGTACATGAAAGGAAGTTGATGAGCAAATAGCCATGTTCGTATTCTTCCCAGTTAAAGCCGAAATAGTCATTCGTACATTTCTATGAAGAAGAAAAAAATGTTTCGAAACATTTTAGAAAAAACAACTGTGTTTCGCTGTGTCTGCCTTCCGATGAACCTGAATAAATGTACTTGTGATTTATTTTAGCTGCTTTAAGAATAATTTCAATTTCATGTAATCGCTCACCGTAAAAAGATTACAAATATACCTCAGAAACGTAGAAAGTATTTATAAAACAAATACCCAAGCTTTGAATGATGTTTCCGTTTCCATTATAAATCCGCATAAGAACGACTTTCATCCGTACCGGTTAAATAGCACAAACTTTTTGCAACTTGATTGTTGAACATGAATCTGAAGTTCTTTTGTAGTCAACATTATATAACCCTTGATCACGTTTTGCTAGCACTGCCTCATTATTTCCTCCTTCAAATATTACGCGATGAATAACGCTCTAATTTCTTCAATGGGTTATTCCAACGCTTCAACCGCAATTTTCATTCCAGGTGACTGTTTTGACACCGTATTCTCCATCCAAAAAACTGAAGAATGTCAAGGAGGTAAGCTGTTGTTCAACCGTTGTTCTAATTTGTAATCAATCTTACGTTTAAATGAATTCGTGTAAGTTATTCTCAGGCCAATAAAAATATCTCTAGTAGATAGTTTCCCTTCTTTTTCAGCATATAGTGACCTTTTAGCATGTAAAACAACCTGCTTCAACCCTCAGAGGATCATATAGTGAATTTAATTTTGATTGTTGCATACTGTCTTAGTCTACTTAATCTAAAATACACTGACAACTTGATTTTATTGATTAAGACTTTTTATAGGCGAAATTATAAGCCGCAGGGTTTCTAGACTTTTCCCCAGAAAGCAAATACGTTGCCCATTTATTTATTGTCGATTATTTTTTCGTCGAGCGGTTTTTTATTTTTAAAGGGTAATGAAATTCTTTTCAAGAATTCCATTTCAGATATAGAAGTAAATAGGGCAAACACCATTGTATAATCATCAATCAATGACGATTATGGCCAAAGGAAAATCCATGGCTTTCAGGCAGCCACACAATGATGTAGTTTGCGGTTAAAAAGCCAACTAACAGTTAAATTGTATACAATATCGGCAAAACGGAAATCAACATGAGTTGTTTTTTCATTAAGTGGTTGTCAATAGCATTAGGTAGTACTTTTTTAACGTCTTTCTAATTGGGAAATAGCTACCTCATTTTTGTCAAGTTATTCTGTACTGACCAAACCTATTCGAACGTAAGTTAACCTAACGTAACTCAAATTTATTGTTAAAAACAATTACAAATAAAAAATTAGAAAACCATCCAAATGTAACTCCCATTGTTTTGTACGAGAAATTTTTTCAGGTACCTTTTTTCAGATTTCTCGATCATTGAAATTAGGTCTCAGTAACGTTCGAGCGATTACGGAACTGGCACTTGAAGAAAATTGGATTCATATTTTTCTAAAATTACCTGTCGATGACAGGTGCTCACCCAAAAGAGCCACTTTCATACTGAGACCATCAAGTCCTGCCAAGTAAGGACGGACTGTTCAGCAGCTCTTGATTTTCAGAATATGTGTGCAGATACAGTACGTGTATAACTTAGGACTAAACCTGCTGACGTGTTAGCACTGTATGATCCTCATCCATTTTGCGCATCACTTCGACAAAGGTGGACTTAATCAACATCGCTCCACAGGAGTAGTCATAATGGTTCAAATTTGTAAAATTAGAAATAAGTTTACTAAGAATGTAACATGATCGGGAAGCGTGTCCGAAAATTTTTAGTGGGTTACTCGAGCTTTGAATGTGCTGAGTCTTGACAATGAAGATATGGAGTTCCATTGAGGACTTTATCAAACCAGGGGTCAGAAAATCTTTCTCATTGTGTTAATGCATCCAATACTTTTGCCTACGAACCCATAGAGAAGATTGGGGAGGCATCAAGTGACCTACTCTACTCTCCACTAGTAATACCATCACCAAAACAAGCTGTTTGATTGGCATTTCTCTAATTATATCCAATTGAATTGCGGATAACTAGCCGAAATTTCACCGACTAAGCTTTTCACTTCAGTGGTTAAATACTTTAGATTTTGTGACGATTTCTGAATTACCATAGTCCTCTTTCAAAAATTGGCAGCACATTACAAAATCCGATAGAACCAAATCATTTGCGGCTTATTGAAAAAAAAGGGAACATTAGAAGCCACGTTCTGCACCTTGTCCCAATACATATACAGGAGACCTTCCTCACCTTCCCTAACCAAGCTTATTCATTCATAATTTACACTATAACTTACTTACTCTATCTTAATATTTTCTTGAATTCAAAGAATTAATTTGTTCATCTAGCTGTACGTGCAAAAAATACCGTTTTTAAAATCTTACCAATCCCGACCTACCCTATACTAACTTGATTTACTCCTAGCCAGAAGTTGAATTGTCTCCTGTCAAGTAATTTGCAAATTTATTATTTGTTAAGGATAAGAATGTATTACCCCTTGGCAAACTTTGAGCATTTACTGTATCTATTTAAAGAATACGACAGACGAACCTTCCAGCTTTAGAAAATTTTAGATCGACTTTCAAGTTCGTCCCTGCGTGTAATATTGAGTAAAAAAAAGCTCTCCAACATTTGGGTCTAAATAAAAAATTGCAGGAACTGGTCACGACTCATATCTTGAGTACTGCTAAAATATTCATTGACCTTATTTCTTTAAAGAAAATTGAATCATCAGAGTGGCTGATGAAAAATGAGAACGCAGCGGATAATTACTCAAATTAATATTTAAATGAGCGCCGAGGATGCATGTTAAAAGTTAAAAGTGACCTAAACTCATTAATGACTACAAGTCAATTGAAGAAAAGGAAGGAATGAGAATTTTAACTACGCACGGGAAGCTATGACACAAAGATAAATTTCTTTTAACTTGATCCTCACGGTTTTGGAGGTAAAAGTCACTTTATTGAAAACTTTAGGGAACAGAAAATTTTTGATCTCTGAAATGAAGCGGAAGTAAAATTCGTCCTCAATAGGAAGATGTAACGGACAGAAAGATATGAACCAGGGTCCCAATCACATTGATTTCATGTTTTTACTGAAAATAAGTACCCAGAAAAATTTTAGGGTGAAAAGGTATGACACAATATCCAGTAATACTTCGGTATTTGGCTCCATTTAAGGATTCTTCAGTCCTACCAAATAGCGCATGGTGTATAGACATATCCAATAAGTTAGGTTTACATTTTACTGTAAATAGCCGGTCTTCGAGCTTTCGAATCCAAATACGGAAGAAGGTAAATTTTGCTAGTAATTTAAAAAAAAAGTTAAGGGTAAAATCCAAAGAAGTCAACATTGTTAAAATTGTGCGTGATCAATACTGAAACGAACGTTTACATCAGTCGACAGTTTGCATGGAGTTAAATCAGCTTTTATACTCGTTTTAAACTGCACGTTACCATAAACAGATTTTACTTGAAGAGGAAGCTCATGAAATTAGTTGTGGTTATTTTACTGTAAATCGTCCGTGTTTTAAGAGTCCACCTCGGAGAAGATTCTTTTTTGCCATATCTTCGTATTTCCCATATTGGCAGCATTTTGGTTATACTACAGTAATTATGGAAATAATTTTTTTAAAAAGCACCTCATAAAACAACTAGTTATAATTGCACATTGTGTACCGAAAATTCTGAGTTGTCTCTGCATTTCAGGTAATGTCACAAATCTTTTAATTGAAAACCTTTTTTGCATTTTCCAGGTCGTGTTTGAGAGAAATGATATCTCTCCGTACATGGGTAACACTTTCAAAGAAAATCCACTTGTTCGATTCTTCCACGTCATGACCACAGGAGTAGAACTGTGCTTCAACGCTCTCAGCTCGGAAGAGTATTCCGAAGTTTTGCGAGAGGAATTCGACATTGTCTTCCTCTCTGTATTCTTCAACGACTGCTTCTTGGGACACATCCATGCATTGAATGTAAGAACTATTAAAATCAAATGCAGAAGCCCTTTTTTAAGAATCTAATTTTGAAACATACGAGAAATGTGCGACGTATTAAATTTTAATTGATGGGAAAGTTTGTGTACATATGCAAATCAACTTCTTCACAGGCGAGAACCACTTTTAAAACCAGCATTTCCACAGGTACAAGGTACATAGATGTACATCGTAGACGAAAATTGGATTTCCTGCAGTCAATAACAAAATTTATTTCTTTAACATCGGGCAATTCGTCCTGTTTCACAGGAAATGGAGCTCACCCTCATACGCTTGTGTGAGAACTCTTTCAATATAACAGCCCATGTGGTGGATGGATCCCAAAGAAACAATGTGAAAAGGGGAAATTCTTTAGCTTCTGCGCAGTTCAATGCATCAGTACTTTTCATAATTCATCATTTCGTACTGCGTATCAAGATCTACAATCTAAATATTACATTAGAAACCAAAAGAATGATGACATTCGTTGATGCTACGGATGTGAGCAATGTAAAATTAAACAAATTCGCTAGAATTTCAGCAGTAAATCATGCGTTTGTTTAGCATCTGCTTATTCAGTGGGAAAAACATGCGTATAACACCAATTAACTCAAACAATATTTGCACATCGACTGTGAACTTTACTCAGTTTCAATTTCCATAGGTCTGCCGTTATATTTTATTATTCACTTTGTGAATAAATTAATGCTACAACTTCTCGGTAAATTTAGGTAGTGCTTAAGGGATCTCGACAGTAATCTCGTAATTCACTTTTATTCTATATTTCTATTTCACTAGCAGAATAAAGTGACAAAAAACAGGACAAAAAACGTTAGATACAATTCTTTATTCGAATTATTTTATCCCTTGTATTAGTGAACAAATTATAAATCATTTCAAACTGTCCAAGCTCATGCGGCATTAAAAATGAAGTTGAATATAGGGCTGAGTTATGATCTTTAAGTAAGATTGCCAAGATACTCGTCTTTAATGAGATCATTATTTTATTTAGGAAAGTCGATGAATAAAAATATTTGGAACGTTTCGACCTCCAGGTTCATTATCAATCTGAAAACGATTAAAAAACTAGTCAAATGAAAAATTTAAATCAAATACAGCTTTCATTGGAGAAGAAACCAAAAAACTCATAAAAGAAACAAAAGAATTAAATGCTCAGTAATTGTGTTACATTAGTTATAAATGGAAAGCTGATTGCATATCATTTAAAACTGGCTTTTATTTGAAAATGTGAAAAGAATCTAAAATTTGGGGGTTTATTTGGTTTGATACAGAAGAAATTACTCTAAAATCGCCTAATCTAACAGGAATATCGCGCTTCTCTGCATGAGAGCTGACTGAAGATTGTGAAGGTGTAACTGATTGGTTGTATAATCTTGATTCGATTATTTATTTACTAGTGTTGATTCCGTCATTGGCCTAATCAAATTGTCGTTAAAACCCCTACTTCAACTTTCCGTCTTAAATTCGTTTTTTATGTTTAACAGTAAATATTACCAGCAAATTAAAGGGTTGGGAATGGGTCTTCCATTGGGACCTACTTTTGCAAATATTTTTATGTGTTATCATGAACAGCGCTGGTTAGATTTTTGCCCTGTAGATTTTAAGCCTGTGTTTTATAAACGTTATATTGATGATACTTTTTTGATGTTCACAAATAGTTCCACTGTAATTTATTTCTGGAATTTTTTAATTTGCGACACCCAACATCAAATTTACTGTGGAAACCGAAAAATATCATTGTCAGCTCATTTTTAGGCGCAACTATAACACACAAAGATGGTTAGTTTCAAAGTTTTGTTTCCTTAAGCAAACATTTACTGGGTTAGGAATTAGTTTTTTGTTATTGCACATTCTCCTTCAAACTAAATAGCATAAAACATTGTTGTCCAGGTAACATCTGCTCTTCATTTGAAGCCATCCATAAGGAATTTGAATTTTAAAATGTTTTTCTTAGCAACAATGGCTTTCCATTGCAGCTAGTTGATTCTCGTGTTCAAGCTATTTGAACAGATTTTTTTTCCCGATGTTACCCTACCTACTGCTCCTAAAAAAGGATTTTTTTATCGTTTCCGTTCTTCGGTCAACAATAGCAGAAACTTAAAATAGATTTGTCATTCTTCTATCGAAATATTTCCCGCAGATTGATTTTAAATTATTTTTAGTCAATATGTATAAAACAGGATCATATTTCAATTGTAAAGATAAAACTCTTGAAAGTATGCTCTCATCTATAACTTACAATTATTAGTGCGCACAGTGTGCGTCTGAGTACGTGGGCTCGACTACTTGAGCCCTCTGTATTCGGGTTGCAGAGCAGGCCGGCAGGAGTTTTAGAACCAATCAGTTACTTTTCACACATTCCTGCTCTTTAGTTTTTTTTTTGGTTTCTTGCGTACATTTTTTGCTTTTCTTCTCTGGTGATTGATGGATTTGAAACAAATTTGACACTTTACTTGTTTTTTTCTGCCCGTTTTTAGGTTGATAATGACCCTGGAGGTCGAAACGTTTTAATTATTTTTTTCATTGATTTTTTTTAAATAAAAAAATGATCTCATTAAAGAAGAGTCTCTTGACAATTTCATGGGTTGTTCAAATTTAGAAAAAGCGAACCACTTATGTATGTCCATGAGTGTTGATCTATTTACACTTGCATGGACCCCTGACCACTTAGATGGTCGTGTCTCACGGCAGCCTGCGGAGAGCAGAGCTGCATGTAGCTGTCACTCTTGCAATGACACGCACCTGAAAGTTCTTCGTCACAAATATCAAACTTGGATTAAAATTTTCCTCAGTGTGAGATATTGTATTATAAGTCATTAATCTTTGTAACTTCACCCGTTTCGGTAATTTAGTACATTAACGAATATACTTTTCTTTAGCAGTGTTAACAACGCTGAAAATTGATCCGTTACCCGCGTATGAAACAAAAAAATACACACCAATTGAGCTCGAAGCATCTCTAAGTTTTCTGTACGTTTCGTTTTCAAAGCAATCAATCATCAGTCAGTTTATATGGCGACGGGAAAGTTCCCGCTAAAACTTCCTAAAACTTCCCGCTTAGAAATCATTTTGAACCAACTTCTCACCTGAGTCTTCGTTACGTTTGCAATGAAATTTTAGTGAACACCTGGCGATTGACTTCAGAAAATTACATAAGCTGCTATTAAAATTTCCCTGCACTCAAAGATTATATTCCCAGGAACTAAACACCCACACCAATTCGATAACAATCTCAAAAGTATGGAAAATGAGTTGGTATTTATTGCACTTTGGGTATGTAATTTTCAGATTTACAAAACCATTGTAATTAGACATCCGAAGTATATTGTTTCTACGCTCACATGACGAGCCTCACCAGCAAGTGTATTATAGTTATTGTTTGGGAAATCTTAGTTAAATGATCAAAATTCAAAATTACAACAGCACCTAACCGGATGTTCGTTCATTAAAGGTGCAATGTTAATCTTGTAAATTTCCCGAGACATAATGATCATTATAAAATAAACACTATACTCCGTTTTTCTCACGTTTGTTGTTTTTTAAAGAAGTGTAATATTAGAAATCAAATTAACACATTACAAAGATACTGATGAACCAAATTCATATTTTACGGGCTAAACTTTAAGGTCTGTTTTCGAGTAATTCGGGATGAGTTATTTATAAATGACCATGGTATTCTTCAATAATTTCAAGTTTCAAATCTATGGACCTGTCCAAATTGGTTCCGTTTATAAGTGCAACACAGGTGGGAATTTTCCGACCAAGCGAACAGATCTAGAGGTGGTAGATGTTTTGGTGTAACATTAAAAGAAATAAACTTTCCGTAGTCTAAAGATTCATGTAAGGACAGAGGCACCGTGCTGTTGTACGATTCTTAGCGTTAGCGATGGCATTTCTGTGAGTGAGGCTGCAACATTTCATTAGTCTGTAGCGTGTGATCATAGAGTGCGTGAAAATCTAAAATCGCGTGTGATAGTAGTGTTCCATATCCTTATTTTATTTCTTCCGTGCATTCAGACTTTTCTCTTTGACACTTACTCGTTCAAAACTATTGTGCTTATTGCAATTTTGTGTCATTTTCACATTTTTTCCATGATATCGTTTATCAGTATAACCTCATCAAAAGGAAATGTTTGAATTCCACTGACTATATTGTCACAAATTCAGAATTTGAACAAGATTGCTTCTGTGAAAATACAAAACTATTTAGCCGCTACGATAGCTCGTATTTTCTATATTATACAGGGTGACCCACAAAAAACTGGTCGAAAGTAATTGCTCATGACATACGAAGTAATTGATGTAAGAAGGTAAAACAAAAACCAAAGAAAACAATGTATTATCAAGTTTTATTCAGTGAAGTGCTCAAAAGTGCTCAAGTGCTCAAAATGGCCCTCGCCTTGTTCGATACAGGGTTTTTTTTCCAAAATTACCGATTACTCCAACTTCAACATCTTGGTTAATTGAAGAGATTACTTCACGGATCACGAATAACTTGCTTCAAGTCTTCAGTAGTATTCGGCTTCAATTTGAATACCTTCTTTTTATGATATGCCCATAGAAAAACATCCAACGGCGAAAGGTCAGGGTGCCAGGCTGGCCACGGGAAATCGGTTCGGTATGAAATAATCTTGTCGTCGAAGCGATTTTTCAACCAATCTATTGCAGGCAAGGATGTGTGTGCAGTTGCACCGTCTTTCTATGATGCCAAATAAAACTTGAGAATATAGTCTTTTGTGTAATCTTTGTTTGCCCTCTCAACATCAATTACTTTTTACGTTAAAAGCATTCACTTTCTACCAGTTTTTTGGGAGTCCCCCAGTATTACAAACATAGTCTGTATGTATTTAGTAATAGCTGGTTCTATCTTACATTGCATTTATGTTTTTTAAAATTTGTTGGCATTTTAAATTATGGTCTGAAGCTTAACACATGGAAACTGCTCTTATCGAGTAATAACAATCAGTTAATGATGAAGAAAGAAAAATAGTGGATAGCAGCCCATGCATGCTACACTTTGGCGATTAAGTAGCGTTATTGATTTACTTTTAAACGCATGCTTGCGTAACTCAACATAGAATCACACAGCTAAGATAATAATGCGCCTAAAAAACCCACTGCTTTTAAAAAAGTTTTGAACAAACTTTAATATTGACGTCAAAAATCGAGTGTGAGCATTTGACAGTTGATGTCTGACCTAGTCGTTATCTCGTTATTATAAAATGCGTAAATATCGGCTGGCTTTTGTGTTCCTAAGAAATTTGAGTTGTTATTATTTTGGGATAATTCTTTTCAGTGTTTCCTGGAAAGCACTTCAATATCTATACATTAATTCGCTTAAAACTAAGTTCTAGGGTAACGCTCCCTATCTAATAGGCTGGACAGGTTAGGGGAGTTAGGTTAGGTTAAGATATTTATAATTAATAAATTATTTTATCATATTTTAATTTTTTTACGTGTTAGTTTTTTGTATTTGTTAATTTTTTTATTATTATACTTTTTCATGATGATAATTTTTTCAATTTGTTAAATTTTTTTTAGTTTGTTAATTTTTTTTAATATGTTAATTTTTTTTCACTCTCTTGAGTGTTTTAATTTGTTAATTACTTTTAATTTTTGTATATTTTATTTTATTTTTTTACATTTGTTAATTTGTATTTATCCAACTGTTTCAATTTGTTAAATTTCTTATTTATCTAAATTTTTCCATTTTTTTCTATTTTTCATATTTTCAATTGTTTTTATTTCTTAATTTTTCAATTTTTCAATTTCAATTTTTCAATTTTTCATTTTCATCATTCATTTGATTTTTGGAACTTTTGTATTTTTTTATTTTTTTTTATTTTTCAATTTTAATTTTTTTGATTTTTATTTTTTTTATTTCTTCTTTTTCTTTTTAGTTTTGAAATTAATTTTTGTAGTTTGGTATTTTTTATTTGTTTAGTTATACAAATTTATTTTTCTTTAATTTTTTTTTTTTTTAGTGTCCCTTTTTTTCTATTTCTTCATTTATTTTGTCGTTTTAAATTTTTTTTCTTAAATTTTTCTTGCTTTTTTTTAATTTATGCATTGCATAAAAATTTGATTTTAAATTACAGTAATTATTGAAGGCGCCGTGACTCGCGGTATTGTGACTACGAAGATACCATATATAAGGAAACAAGCAGAATGGATGGGATAGGTTGGTATATGTTAGGTTAGCATTGGTTAGGTTAGAATATGTTGTGTTAGAATTTCTTGGGTAATGTTACCGAATTTTTTCACGGGTCCACCTAGCTTAACATTGACATTGGTTAAGTTGAGTTAGGATAGGTAGGGTTAGGATGGGTTAAGTTAGGTTAGGTTAGGATAGGATAGGTTAGGTCAGGATAGGTTAGGTTAGGTTAGGTTAGGATAGGTTAGGTTAGGTTAGCATAGGTTAGGTCAGGTTGACGGAATTTTTTCACGGGTCCACGTTTTTTATGTTTGACATATTTTCATGATAGTTTCGGTTAGCATAGGTCAGGAAGAGATGGGCTAGTGAATGTTAGCTTAGGATAGCTTAGGTTAGCATGGGTTATGGTCGAATTTGTTAGATAATTTTGATGAAATTTTTTCACGCGTACACGGTTTTTTATTTGTACATATTATCAGTATAGCTTTGGTTAGGGTAGGTTAGGATATGTTAGCTTAGGATAGGTTAGGTTAGGATAGGTTAGGTTAGCACAGGTTAGGTAGGTTATGTGGACGAAATTTTCACGGGTTCACGGTTTTTATGTTTGCCTTAATATCAGGATAGCTTCGCTTAGGATACGATAGGTTATGATAGGATAGGTTGGTATATGTTATTTTCGGATGAGTTAGGTTAGAATATGTTATTAAAGAATTTGCTAGGTAATGTTGGCCGAATTTTTTTCAGGGGTCCACCTAGCCTAAGGATGACATTGGTTAAGTATGGGATTGGTTAGCTTAGATTAGGATAGGTTAAGATATGTTAGGTTATGATAGATTTGGTTAGCATAGATTAGGACAAGACAGGTTATAATATGTTATGTTCAAATTTCTTAAATAATGTTGACAGAATTTTCTCACGGGCCCCCAAAGCTTATTGATGATATTGTGCGTGGAATTTCCACGAATCCTGCTGGTCTATTTTAATGGCGCAGCCACAGAATCTCTAAAATTCCACGAGCAGTCGAAGTGCTTATAGTAATTCATCCAAAAATTTTAGAAATGCATTTGAGGACGCACTAATCTCTCGCAATTCTCTTTGTATTAGAAACAGGCGTTGAGTGGAATAGAGATTTATTTCGTATTCATTTAGAGGAATTTTATTTCCAGCCCAGTTGCCATGCTCTACTTGATTTACATAAATTGTGTTTATGTAGACACTGTAACTGTGCTACTGTACAGTTGAAACCAGCAATATACTCAATTCATCCTGTGGAGCAGATTAAGCGCATTATTTTTTGTCTAAATTTTTTCACAAAAATTCTGTAATTTGTTTTCTTTTTCATTTAAATACATTGGGTATTCTCTCTTGTTTTGCGTTCTACAATAGCAAATGTTGAAAATTTTTAACATTTTCATTTTGAAGCATATTTAATCTACAAATTTAAAAACTCCAAATTAGCGTGGATGGTCTAAGTTCAAGCAAAATTTTTCAATCAATTTTTAATATCATCGAAGTCATTAACAAAATCCCTTACCGTGGATGAGCAGGGTTTAAATAGGAAAAACTTGTATCATTGAAATTAGAATATCAAAACATAGAAATGTCTCCATTAATGAACTTTAAACTCATTATTTTATAAAAATTCAAAATTAACGTGTTCTCTAATCAATTGGATAGATGTCAAAAATTTTTTTTAGAATTAAACAACGAAAGGTTGGTTTTAGAATCAAGCTATTCCTTCAGAAAAGAAAGTGTGTGTTTAACCGATGTTGAAAACTGCTGGGAGTATTTCCGACCATTGTGGGTACTCTGATTCACTGATGTTTCGCTGTTGTTTTCAATGTTATGCAACTTTATTATACATTCAATTCACATTATGATGTGTCCCTGAAATCTATTATGCTGTGCCTTAAATACGATTATAGTTCATATAATCTAAAGCTTGGCTCAAAATAAATTAAATTCACCCGAATTTTGAGAAATCATCAAAAAATTCCCCAACTTGTTTTTCGCATTCTGCAGGTTCCATTCGTTCTGGTCTCGCCAGCTGAACTATTCGGACCATTCTCCAGTTCAATTATAGGTGGTCCAAGTTTCCCTTCGTTCGACTACAACCCGATCTTCAGCTTTCCTCGACCGATGTCGTTCTCCCATCGCTTCATCTCAACCACCAGTGCTCTTGTGTTGACGGGCTTGACGAAATACGTTGCCTACAGGTGCGTAGATTTTATGATAATGTACACTGAAAGAAATAATAGCCATATTTTGAAACACCCAGGTGCATCTGACGTTTGTCCCAAAACCGAAACACGCAGATGCATCATCAATGAGACACCCAAGATTAGGATGCATACCAGTGTTTCCAGACCCGATTTAGAGAGGCTCTAGTGCCTCACTAAAAGTGCTTCAGCGTCTCATCGATGAGACACTTGTGCTTGAGTTTGATGCATTTACAACTAATGTCTCACACAAAACTCTACGGATATTAAGCTGTAGCATTGCACTGCCTAGCAAGGTTGACGCTGCCAGCGCCATGAAGAAACTTGAATACGCTAACGTATTCTTGAGCCAAACGATGGCTGTTGCTGGTGACATCAATTCTTGGTCTTACCGCTGAAGTGCTGCGCCAGCGACTACACTCGTCTCAAGCAGTTGGACCTATTCATGCACCAGCTACACTTCTCATCGATCAGCTCAGTGCAGTAGCGATTAAGTGTTAACTTCCCCTGAAGAGACCATTTAGACACTTTAAAAGTAAAACACTTTCCGTTTTAAAAATTCAATTTGCTCCGTGTTACATTTACTGAACACTTTTTTAAACTAAAGTCAATTTTGAGGGGTGACAAAGCTATTACATTATCATCGCCAATAAAAGATAGGCAGCATTTTGAGACACTTCGCGCTCATCGAGGAGTCGCTCTTCCGATGAGACATCTACTCTCTTTTTGAGACGTTCTGGCAATCTATGAGACACCTGAACAGCCATGAGACACTTAGAGAGGCAAAAATTTCTTTCAGTGTTCCGAGTCACCCGTCTCGCGCTGGATCCACACTTCTTACACTGAGGCGATATTTAGATGAAGAGTAGCGCTACAAGGTAAGGGATAATTTTAAGAAAAGTTCGAGCTTTTATCACAGAATTTGTCCTGCACGTACCACCTTACAAATTCTGCTCCCCTTCGAAGTACACCTCGTTGTTCGCTGCGTTATGTCCTTATCCCTTCTTTCACTTTGCAAAAGCACCATGAAACTCACTTATTGTGGTATCTGTAAGCAATTGTTTTTGATTTGCACTTCATATTGAAATGGCAGTACTCTGATAAGAATTTCAGATTCAGGAAGCAGGAAAGAACTATTCAGGGTCAAACTTGTTGAGTTAGACAGCAATTCCACTCCTTCCATGACTGGTTAAACATTCTTGAACGAACGTAGACGGGTGACGCGGTTCCTTATCATAAAATCTAGCTGTTGTTTTTTCCAACATTCAATTTTCTCCCGGTACACATATCCTAGCAAACATCATGATAGAGTTCCGCAGTAACAACTGCTTGTTCACAGTCTGACTTTCATCTATGTATTCACGAGGAAAAATACCACGACCCTCAGTCAAACCTGTCAAACCCTCAATCAACCGCATCAACATCGCATTCCATTGACTCATGCGTGCCATTTAAAAAAAAACGTCTTCCGCTCGAGAGCTGTCACCTTTGTTGACTGACGGAAGTGGTGCGAACGACGTATCCCAACCCATTCAGTAGTCTGCTCATGAGAATTCCATGAAATCTCTGAATAACAGTGCGCTCGAATAACTCGGTGTGCGGCACTTTTGCCTAGAAGAGCTGCTCATTTCACTTATAAAAATTAGTACTTAGAGTAGCAGAATTTGAATTAGAATTTAGAATTAGAGTAGCACGTTCAGGCACTGCTCTGTAAACAACAACCCTCGGAACAAATCTGAGATTGTGGATCAGAACAATCCATTTGCGGACCATTGCAAAAGATGCTGAAGCCCGTTCACCTCCTTGAAGCCCGTTGATCTGCCCGTTCACCTCCGCGTCTAGATAACTGTTGGACGCCAGCAAACTACTGAGGTAGCTTTTTGCATACACACGGCCCACCTTTCCGATCGAGGAGCTCCAGTCCATTGAAATAAAGGTTCTGTTTCATCGATGTTCATTACTAGCCCACGGGCGTTGTGCAGTATTTAGATCAGATGACACCCAGTGTCCTCAGGAGTGTGCGAGCCAAACACGGCGTTATTTTGAATTGAATTCAGTGTTTTACTATAGTGTTTGGTTGTTTTCATACCTTTTACGAAATAATTCTACCTGAAAACTTGCAACAGGGAATGCAATTCGAAATGTAGTATATACTTTTCATTCGTAAGGAAAATTTAATAATTCTGTAATTTCACAGTGACATCCCATCCGTCACGCAAAAAAAGTATCTTCTGGATTTATGAGTTCGTCAATGCGACTTCATATTAACATGTTTTCGGCTGTGAGACTTTTTTTGAAGCTTAAAATAAAATTTGTTCGAATGAATGTAAGATATTATGTATGGATTGATTTAATATTGAAAATCTTTCACATGTTCTAGAGGATGTTGTTTGCAAGGGCGCAACACGGTGGTTTGCTCTGATGTCCGTATTGATCACTAAAGTAGAAGGCTGAGAGTAACGAAATGACGTAACTCTCATTTTTATTCAAAACTCTTTTCAAGTAGGCAATTACTATTAGTTCAGGTTTTTGGCCGAAGGAAGAATGACCTTTATGAAGAATAAATAACTTTGGTCGAGTGGAAAAGTACATCAGTTTATTAACTATGTAAGCAGGCCACTCCTGTATTACAGTGCGACACATCGACGTAGAACTGTGGGGCACTGCAACTGCTGCAGTGCTGTGAGTGCATGGCTGTCTGTAGCAGTTCGGCGTAGTAATAACAACGCACTGATGTAGATATACTGTCTACTTTTGCTTCAGCTTTCTCGCTCTATAGTTGCTTGTGTCCCGGTAGTAATTCTGTCTATTTACTTCCCTGATCAGCATTCGGCGCCTGTAATTTCAGTATCCGGAAACGAACCGCATTCGGCGTAGAGCTTACCTTTGACTTATTGTGTTGTCTTACAGCATGTACAACTGCTGTAGAGTGCATATAGTTTTTACGTCATCAATTGTCTAGGCATCAACTCTTGGCGCAATGAACCGCTCGGTATCAGCCTTAACACCTTGACTGCGGCAGGTAAAACCAACGTAATGTTCAACTCAAATTTAAAGTTAATTATCGAAGGCAATACGGAATATAGCAAACTTTCACAGGATCAAACCTTCATTTAGTTTTGATTGAGTATTTATGAAAATTGGGTATGAAACCACTCGTCGGTCAGCAACATTAGGAAAATCCCTTCCGTGTCCACCGGTGGATCAGGTCGCAGTGAAAGTGTTAAAATGTGTTACGACACAAAATTATAGAAAACAACTAAAACATTTTGCTTCTCTTAAATGGCTTGCTGCAATGGTCCTATGCCCATGTTTTTAGTGGCAATTTTAGCTCCTCAGTTTTTATTCGGAAACGTATATGATCTCCAGCGTAATTATGAGAGAAATTCAACGATGGAAAAGTAATTTTCACACTACCAAAAAGACTCATAAGGTTATTTCGTTAATCGCGAATACAGAAAGAGAAAGAAGAGGAAGCCCGCCAGTTTTATTTTCTTCGAGCTAATTTTTCATGACGCAGGGTTAATTCGAGCATCGACGTCATTTTTTGCCCACTGACCAATTATATTTCAGAGTTGATTCAAAAGTCCGGAACGAGGGCTTGCTGCAGCCGGACACCCCGTACCTGCCATCCATATACGCCAACGCGTCACTCATGGTCGGAAACAGGTGCGTCGCTCTCAGATTCTAGCAGATTCGATTTAATTTTCTGATGTGTTTTTTCATGTGATACATTAGGAATAATATACCCTTGCCGTCCCTAGAAATAAGAAACTCTTCCGTCTCCCGGTATCTACAGTAATCTGGAAGCAAATGAGTTCAAGATAAATTGTCATCAATGTTTGAACAGTAAGAAAAGAGTGACAATGCAGTTTTTGAAATAGTTCAGAAGTAGATCGAAATAGGTTGGTGTGACATTCATTTTCACATATCAGTATATGCATCAAACGTAATACTTTTGCTGGAGCATCAACAAAAATGATACAGATATTGGAGACATACTCGTCACGGTCAGTTTTATGCAGTACTGGACCCCAAAATTGACATGGTAGTTGATTGTGTTGTAATTATTTTACAGGCAAATTTTTATTTATCCGGCCATTCCATAAGTTCTGTCCGAATTTTAAACTATTAAAACAAGTGACCGAATGTTGCATTTAATTAAAGATTCAATCATAAATTTACTTTCCGTGATTACTTTGACATCCTTTCATCTATTAACAATCTTATTGATTCCATTCTCGTAAAATTCTTTTGGTTTTGATTCGAAGAACTCACAAATATCAGTTTCAACCTCTTCCTGTTTTACAAAAGTTGTTTCTTCCAATTGATTTTGTAAGCTACGAAACATATGGTAGTCTGTAGTACTGGAGAAGGTCACGAGAATAAGGTGGATAAGGAATTTTCTTCCAACTATGTTCTTCAATCTTTTGGAACGTGATTCTTGCTGTGTTTTGCAAGAAGCTTATTATCAAACTTATTCGGACTTTCGGGTCGACCTTCATCTTTGAGGGTGAAATCTCTTCTGAATTTCGCAAACCGTCTTCTGCAAGCTGTTTCAATCAATCATTCTTGTCCATAAACTGAGTGAATGTTTCTAGCCGCTTCGGCTGCTGAGTTTCCGTTCGTGAACTCATAAAGCATTATGTGCTTCAAATCATTCTTGGGTACTTCCATGCTAGCAGGGTTTTCATCTAACAAATTTTAATTTTATTGAAATATAAAAGAAAGTTTGGTAAGTTTAAATGCACCTAAACCTAAAAATAATGTTCGGCTCCTTTAGATATTGTAAAAAACTCTATAAATTTCATTCAATATCAAAAAAGGCAAAATTCGGCACACCTTATGAGATGAAATGATATTATAAACTTCTTTTCAATTTCTGCTTCACTATTCACGGCGCCTGTTTCATTCAAAACGTACGAAAAGCAATCAAGATGCTCGAACGTAGAAAGTGAATTAAACAGTCGTTTACATACCGTTAAAATGGAATTAAAATTTATCTGAATGTTTAAATAAGTTAAACAGTATAACTTGACCATTTTTGAAGCTCAAATCAATATAATAACTCAAAGTTCCGCCATGTCGGAGAGCAAGAGCGGCAGTCAAGCGAGCATTTCACAAATACATTACCCAGTCATTGTCTAGTAATGTCCCCTAAGTTTCAAGGATGCCCATGTTGAGCAGCTAATCACACCATCTCCACAAGACATCTCAGTTCAAATTTTCTGCCGCATCATTGATTATATTATATATATATATCAGAGTCGCCGCCTCTCATGCATCTTAAATACGTGCCTACAGTCAACGTGGTGTCGATCTACAGCCTCTTTACCTCGCCGAAGAAACTTTTTACGGTTTTGTCGAGGGATGAATACGACACAAGGAGAAAACTAAATCTGATTATGCACCGAAAGATAAATAAGCCAATTTAAATTTAAAACCTTTGCGAAAACAAGTATATATTCGTAATTCTGAACTCTCATAAACTTGCTCACTCAGTTGTATTCATTTAAATGCATACGTATTATACATATAAAAGATAAGTTCAACAGGAATACATAGAAATGCATGTGTGCATATTTTTTGGAAAAGTGCTCTGAACTAGACAAATCTGTAGAATTTAATCAACTTTTAGCTATTATTTGGTTCTTTAATGGATGCCCGTTATGCATAATCATGTAGAGCTATTTCTTATTTGTTAAGAATAAATTTTGTCCACTTTTAAGGCCGTAAAATGTGTCTCTAAGCCTCATTACTGCGACACCACTTTGACTATAAGTACATATACGACTCGTGCATAAACATGCTTGCGAGGCGGTAAAACGGATGTATGAAATTATCGATGACGAAGAGATAAAATGAGACTGAGTGTACCTAGCTAAGAAAACTTGATGAAATTTAATATTTAAGACTTTTTTGAAGTTTCCAAATACTGTTTCACTCGGTATATTTTAGGGACAGTTCAGGTAAAAATCCGATTTATAATCGAGTTTCTGTTTTTACCTCTGTTAATCAGAATTTGATTCTAACGCTAACGATATGCTTCACTTCCTTGTGTGTTCGTTTGTCTGCTGCAACTTACGAAAGTTCAGCCAATTACAGGAGGGGGGGGAGGATTGAGAGGTGGTTTACCCTAAAATCAAAAAATGATCAATTTTGTGTTTTTTAGCTGTTATAGAGAACTTATTCTGAATCTAACGAGATGCTTCACTGTTCGTTTTCTAAGTGCGTTCAATCGTCTGCCACAGCTTGCGAAAGGCCAGTCACTTGCTGCATAACACGGTCTGATGAAGAGTATATCAGGTTCTCCTGAAAACTTGAACTTGTTGCCGTTTGAAACGCTACTTCTCCCACACTTTAAAGGTACACGAATGGCAAGTATATTAATCGATAGGGCTTAGAAAGAGTTAAAAATTGGTGAATGAGTTTTTGAAAATCTGTTGAGCTTAAACGTTCTATCAGCAGTACAATAAGATGCCAAACTCATAACATTTTATTTTCTTGGAAAAAAATCCAAAAATTCAACGAATCTAAATATCGAAATTTCACTCCCACATTTCTCTATATAATACATTCAGGTCTCTAAAAAACACGTTGCCGGTACTGTAACTTCAAAATTGAATAAGAGATACAATTTTCGAAATACATTTCCCCTTTTTTAAAAAAAATCACATATTTAAAAAGTTAAGGAAAAACACTCGAAATCAAAAAAATTCGTTGCATCATTCAAAACTTATGGGAAAATTTCAGAAAAACCCAGTGGAAAATGATCGATTCGAGCTTCTACCCCTAGTTTGTCAAGGCCCTCCCCTGACGACGAAGCAGGTTCCAGCGTTCAGCAGGCGTGAGTTAGCCGTACAGCTCACGCTCGAAATGCTTTGGTACGAAAAAAGTATTCCAACACACACAGTGAACAAATTCTAAGTAAGGTTGAAACGCAGACCATACAGTGTACTGATTTGGTTTGGCTCTCCTGAACATTTGAAGTGGTTGACGTTTTAAAGTATCTTCTCCCACAGTTTCAGATGTACAGGAAGGACAAATATATTATTCGATAGGGCTTAAAAAGAGCTTAAGGAATACGGAAAACGATTTAAAAATTTTATTTAAGTTGAAAATTGTATGAGGCATAAGAAGGAGAGGATAAAATGTGAAATATTTTGTAAAAAATTCCTGAGTCAACGAATAAAATAATCGAAAATATATTCCAGTGTTTCTTCAGATTTTACATTTACCTGTCTAGAAGACAAAATACCGGTTCTATAACTTCAAAATTGTTGGACGAAATTCCCTTTCCCAAAATATTCATTTTTTTTATTTTATAACTTCATTTTTTAATAAAATTTCGAAAAAACACACTGGTCCAAAAAAATTTTTGAATCATTTTACACGTATTGTGTAAAATTCAAGAGAAATATGTAGAAAACTGACGGATTTGTTTTGGTGAGACTGTCCCCTATGATCATTCATCATATTTGTCATGTAAAGAAACATTATATAAACGTTGCACAGTGATGTAATTGTGTATTTATACCTAAAATGTAAGTTTTATAATCTGACTCCTTCTGACACCAAAGTAAAATATATTCTTTGTAAAATCAAGTACGCATTCCACATCTTTTAGGATTAGAAACTCAATTGCACAATATTCAATGCCCTTTTCAAATTATTCAAACTGTAAATGATGTTGCATGATGATGGCGGCTGCCAATTTAGTGATGGACGCTCGCGCATTGTCAGCAAGTACTTTGGAATTGTGTGTGAAGGATGAAAAAGATGATAAGTTATTCGATGACCTCTCGTTGTTTCAGATTTCTAATCAACATGCTACCAGTCCATTATAACAAAAATATTGGACACTGCTTCTATGATGCGCGTACATAGCCTACCTCGTATAATATGAAGAGTTAAATTAACATCAGTAATCATTTCATGAAAGAAAACATATGTGCACAGTTTCAGAATGGCAGAACATCCGCGTCCGTACATGCCTAACGTCCTTCTCGCTGGTGGAATCCACCTCAAGCCTCCACAGCCTTTGCCCAAGGTACGAGGAAATGTCGCTCGAAACTTTCAAAGTAGATATATTTTCCACTGTTTCCTAAGGTCACTGTAGTTTCATTGTTGTTCGATGATACTAATTACAAGTTGTCTTCGAAGAGAAAGGTGAATGTAGAAGTAAATAGAGTAATTAGCTTAAAAAAATCCTGCTCATTCATTCACTGTCATAAGGAAATGTTCGTTGCACTTTCTTGGCCACATTTCTTCGTCTTCCATACGTCGGACTTCTTCTTGATCTATGATGCAAGTGTTTGTGCATCCCTGTGTGTCAACTTTGATCTTGGAAGGAGAGGCTCAGATCAACGCTCATTGGAGGGCTTGGATCGCGAACAATTCTGCTTTCAGCAGTTTGCCACTTGTGGGTTATCTAATTAAAACTATTTGAATATTCTTGTTCTAATCACTTGGTGGAAAATGCAATGGGCAAATGATATTTATAAAAACTTAAAAGTACCTTCACCGATATAACGCAAGATTGTAACAATATTTCATTACGTTAAAACAAAATTCATGAGTTTGTTATGCGTAGCTTAAGATGAGAACCTGTGCTTGCAATATTCTTCGATTTTCAGTACCACCAAGTATGGTCAAACTTTCCCACGTCTCAACATGCTCATTTTAGCCTATTTAAAAATTAGATTTTAAATACATCGTTGTCTTCCACAGGATCTAGAAAACTGGGTTCAGTCATCAGGAGATGCGGGCTTTATATTCTTCAGCCTCGGAACGGCAGTGCGGCCCAGCGACATTCCATTTGAGTGAGAATTGCTTTGACCAATGAATACTTCACCAACCTCCTTTCCATAGAGTTGACGGGTGTACGGTAGCAGTGCGTGATTAGTAGCGTGCTCCTGCTTGCTTGGTGTGGTAGCATTCTTTCATCCACCGTCAAGCGGTAGGATAACATAGGAGGATTTATTTATCGGTCGGCTGGAAATCATAACAACCAAACGATCAACAAATTTTAGGAGCCATTCCTTTTGTGCTGCTTCATAAATCCTTCTTATTAAAAAAGATGATGATAATGGTTGACATACCCGAGTGATTTATGTAAAATATTAAAAGGGAAACACGTGTGCTGCAAGAAAATACATAACACATTTGTATACTTGAGAGTTGAGAATGTGTTATATTGCTTTGAAATACATTAAATACTCCCATGTAATTGCTTGGCCAGCCCCCTGAAAAAGTACATGACGAAAAATTACAATAAATATTCCTAATTTGTTCCTCCACCAGAACCATAAAAGTTCTACTGTCCGTTTTCAAGTCATTGAAACAAAATGTGCTATGGAAGTTCAACTTGCCTGATGTGGGAGCAGAGCTACCTCCCAATTTACGGCTGACAACGTGGGCTCCTCAGCAAGATTTACTTGGTGAGAGACAAAGTTTCTTAGTGGTTGCATTAAACCGCTCATGATCAAGTTTTGCATTTCCTTAAGCATGTGCAGTAAAATTGTCATGTGCAGTATAGTTTCAGCTGTAGTGATTTAACTGAAAGAAATGCTACATATAGGGTAATCAAAACTAATGATACAAAGTTTGACAGATGTTGTAAATATTCTAAAGAAAGTCTTCTCCAGACAAATGGATGAATTCAATCAGGTATCGTTTTCGATTTATCGAATCGTAAAGATTGATAGGTCTCTAGGAAAATTTCTTACTCCTGCATTCTCTTGGATCCACAAATAATGGTAAAATTTGTTTTCCTTGATGTTGATTTGCCATCACTAAACACTGTAAAATAGCCAATCATGGGGAATCGCTAATCATACTTTGAAACAACGGAAATGGATCGTGTTAGAATGAAGTTGACGTCACATGACTCATTCTGATGATCTACGAGGATTCTATCGGGTCCGAAGACACTTCTGCGTAGGTCTCAGACTTGCAATGGCATATCCGACGGTACATTTTGAGTACATTTTTATAATCCTAATTCCGTGATAAAGTTTAAGTAATCAAATGAGTTTCTATCACCTACGACTCTGGGGATTGCGCTGAACATTGTTAGAAAGATCTTAGTTAAGCCCCAAATAGAATGATAAATATCATTGGTGAAGGTTAACCTAAATTGAAAAATGTTTCGTTGGCAATTGATTGAAATCACCGTCTCAGCAGACAAATGTTACTCGTCGTTCATCCGAACTGGCAAATAATTTTCTCACGCACAACATTTCATCAGCAATAAATTGATGATCTGCTCCTGTGCCCAGGACACCCCAAAATGCGCCTCTTCATCACACACGGAGGCCTGTTCAGCACTCAGGAGGCCACGTACCATGGTGTTCCGGTGATCGGCATTCCTGTGTTTGGCGATCAGGTAAACGCACATAGATTTTTGCTGATTCTGGTTAGGTCTCGCTTGTGACGCTTTCATGCTTGTGAAAACTCGAATGGCATAAGTTTGATAGCCAGCTAATAACAATAATTATTCACAGAATGTTGTTTTCTCGCAAAAAACTCCAATTTATTAAATAATACACCACTCCCAATCAGCAGCTTTTCGCCGGATTTCACAAGAAATAGCGAACATTTTTTTCTTGTGTTTTCTTGTTGCTAATTTTACTATCAATAATTCAGGTTATACTTTCGCGAATGCATAAAAAATAGCTGGATTCTCTGAAAAGAGTTATTTGAAACACAAATTAAAAAAACAGCCAGCCATTTAAGGTTCTTAACTAGTACAAATGTGGGTAATCTTAATTTTTCCTGACAGCTTTGTTGTAAAGCGAGGACTGTGACTTTAGTTTATTTTTAATATGTCTTTTATGATTTGGCATAGTTGTGATATCATCTTTAGGATACCGTACACCTTTTTTTGGGCAAAATAATGTTTATATAAAAATTTTGTTTCGTTCTAAATTGATGCTATACATGTCTGAACGTCCACAATAAATTTTACAGGCGTGCACGCAATAAAACGCCAACTATGGGGGTAGAGTGGTGGTGTGGGGGAGATGTTTATTTGTCAAAAGTTATTTTTTTGAATAAAACAATTTTACTTTATGAAAATCCAAAGTTTTATCCATAAAAATAAAAAATAAACAAAAAACAATTTATTTACTAACAAACAAAATGTTTGTTTATGAAAATGACATTTGTTTGTTTTGCTTCTGTGCACACCTAAAATTTCCTCACGCCAAATCTTACTTCTACCATAATTTTTGGTGTAGAGAGCGAAATGATGTTTTTTGAACGAAGAATTATAGGGCTACAGCCGCAAGGTAGCAATTTGAGATAGTGGAATTAGATAAATAACGGCAGGCCGTCTAACTCAAAAAATCAAGTTCTCCTGGCAAATTTCTCAATTTGTTTTTTATTGATAATATCTTCAAAGCTAAGACAAGTATAACAAATTTTTACCTTAGGGCTGTAGCCTAAATGTATTTCTCTCAAATGATACTTGTTTCATGTCTGTAAGGCAAAAATTGTAGTAGGAGTAAGGTTTGCCGTGTACCCTTCTAAATTCCATTTTCTTTGCCGTAACTCATTTTCTATTGATCGAATCGAAAATTTTTCCAAGATGACCCCTATTTTTTCTGACGTTTAACCAGTCTGTTAAAGTTCATGGGCATTGATTACTAAATAAAAGAAAAGTTGTGAAAGGTAGATGGTGCCCTAAATATGTATATAAAAGGGAGGGGAAGATTTTAACCGAAACGAATTTGGCACTTTCAAGTTCGAGATTTGGGTATGGTGGATCGTTCAACAATATATTAAACAGGGCGATCAAACATGAGTGACAATTTTGAATAGTTCAAAATCTGGTGAACTAAACCAAAAAAAAAAACATCACCAACGTTTTTACAGCTCAACACGTAGGGAGGTTTTATAATTCCGTAGATATGATACCGGATGCACGGGTAAGTGTTGCTATCTTTGTGTGATTTAATATAACACGACTTTGAGAATGGCTGCCCCTGCACTCAAAAAGTTCAGCTTCAGGAAAGATTCTCCCTTGTCTGCCGAAGAATCTAAGTTCATCATTCTGAAGTATGAAGAAGTCAAGTACACTGCAGCTGTCAAGAGGGTTTTTGGAACCTTATGAGGACTTTTCGGGCAGAACTTTGTAATTTCTACGGTAACATAACTACGGAATAATAAAACCTCCCTATGTGGAGAGCTGGAAAACGTTGGCGTTTTTTTTTATTTAATTCTCCAGATTTTGAACTATTTAAAATTATCAATCAAGTTTGATCACCCTGTATTAGCCTTGCACGCGAAAAGCAAAGGAGGAATTTCTACCAATCAAGGCCTTTTCATCCGTTTTCTTAGTCAGAGACGTTAATAAAAGCATTGAACTTCCTTGATCTAAATGAAGACTGCTTTTGTTGCAGATGTAGTAACTGTTGATTTGAGTAGCACGTGTGAGAATCCTAGAGTGTGTGCGGTAATTGGGATTAAAATCGGATGTAACTGAAGTGTATAATCTACTGGAGAATAAGGTCATCAGGAACTGAGAACGTGGCAGATGTGGAAATGTGACTTAGAACAGCGCCGAAGAGGGGAAAGTAAGGGTTTGTAATTCGCGCGTGTTAGAACACAAAAAATGTGCATGACCTAAACCGTCATGGATCTTGAGTAAGTGTCAGATGAATTCGTCGGTTGTGGGTTCCGGGAGGTTTTAATTTTGTAAAGAGTGTTTTAGAGGTTTGCGTTTACAATTAATTTCTCTCAAAAGGTGCATCAGTTTATGATACGAGTATAGTTTTACATTTATGTAAGATTGAAACAGATGTGTGAAGTGTTAGTATTTTAGCCACAGTTAGCGTACATATTTATGCTTACAGTGAAGAAAGTGACTGTGATATTTCTTGCTGGAAGTTTGGTCGCACAAATAACTATTCATATATGTATTTTGCTCCAAGCAATATTCCCTAACTGAGTTGCGAGACTAGATATAAAATCGGTATGAGAGGAAAATAATTTTTAAATGAATAAATCTTATTATATTCCAAACGTAAAACTGTAGACGCTAAGAAATAAGTGTTGAAAAAATTATGGAAAACTGAAAGAAGAAAGATCTAGGATATTTCGCGTGAGGTTCCATGTTAGTGAAGAGATCATGGGTTGTGAATCACATACAAGCAATAGTTGGTGGTATTTTAAAAATTTATCCGTTGGAATATCTTTCTTAAAAACTTAAGAGTGATATAACTCGAATGAGTTATCATAGTACACGATAATCATTTCCATTTGTATTTTGGCTTTCACTCCACTATCCTTTGAAGTCATTCGAGTATTAATGCACAGAGTATTTTGATATTTTAACAAACTCCATCTCCCAATTTCGATGACAAGTGAAGAATTGGATGCATGTGCACTGAACGTTTATTATTTATGAAACCAATATCTTTCACCATTTAATTACAATCTAACATGCTTCCACCTTTCAATGTAGCATAAAATTTCGTGTGAGTTTTTCAACCTTTAAAAAAGAATGGTGTGTTGTGTCCACTTTCAGGAGGGCAACATGAACAAGGCGGAGTCGCAAGGCTGGGGCGTGAAGCTGGGATGGGGAGAAATCACCTACGACCGTCTCAGGAGTGTCATTCTCAGGCTGCTAGATGACCCAGTGTACGTCTCTAATAACCATTTTTCTATACCTAGACTAATTCACAGGTTGCTAAAAAATAGATGCAGCCCGTGCTACCGCAATTTTTTAGGACATAACCTACTCTGAATTTCGTTTGCTTAGTAGTTTGATATCTAGAAATAATCCTCTTTTATTTGGCATACTAGTATGAATACATATATTTCCAATAAGGCGATTAGTCGAGAATCTTACTCGTAAAATAAAAAAAATAAAAACCAGAGTAAAAACCGACATTACAGTTATTGCAAACGTTTTGGAATTAAAAATCCATCATCAGTGCTGAAACAGGAGAAAAATGAATTGAAAAACTCAATAAAGACCTCTATATATATTCCATAAAATTCTCTGAATGTCTAAAAACCCTAATTTGTATTCATTCATACACAAACAATAGCATACTTCTAATTCACACAAGCACACATGTGCCCGCTAATCCAGATACACCAGTGAACACACACTATGCATACACACACACACACACACACGCACAGAATTACGTCAGTAGGTGGGGGTAATTGATAACTCAATGACACTAATGTGTTCGTTGAGGTTAGGTTCATGAGTTGAAAAGGGACTCTAAAATTCCATGCTTTAGCTCCGCATAAAGTTGAAAAAATTTGTATTTTTGAATGAATGGTTTGAATTCTCATAGTGATCGCTAATTACCGATTGGGAAGGAAGGATTAGCGCTTGACCGGCTCTGTGAGATATTCCTGCGTGTTGCTATGCCTGATGAATTGTTGGAGTTTGGTACCACCAACATAAGGCTACATGCAACCGTCACACTTATAAATATAGACTGTGGAGTTTAAAATAGTCTATGGAGTGGCTGTGTCTATTTTTATAAGTGTGATTAACGCGTATATGTGTGCTTGTGTGCAGTAGGAGTATGCTATTGTTTGTGAATGAATGAATACAAATTAAGGTTTTTAGACGTTCAGAGAATTTTGTGGAATATGTGTAGGGTTTTTCTTGGGTTTTTTAAGTATAATTTATCTGAAGTTTCAGCACTGATGATGGAATTTTAATTCCGAAACGTTTGCAACAAATGTAATGTTCGTTTTTACACTGGTTCTTCTTTTTGTTTTACGTTCTTTGAATACATAATATCATGTGGCTAACACACCTTCTGCTTACATTTTTATTCAAGGCTTTTGCTATCAATTTTTACGAACTACAGCGAAACATTCAGGCCAATTTATAGTCTAAAAATCTACTTAGTCTTTCACCTCTCTTTACTTCAAGTAATCTGTTGAGGAAAGTATGACAGAGAGCTTAGGTATGACAACAAAAACGATTATTTATCTTCGTTCCACTTAGTTAAACGACAATGGAGTAGTCAATCCACTGCAGTTTTTCACTACAAAAATGAACGCGGCAGAATAGAGTATAAATCAACAATATATATTTGTGTTGGACGTTTACGATCATTAAATTTGAGTCCTTGAACTGCCATGACATGAAAATGTCACGATCCCTGCTGCAGGGTAAGAAAATAAAAGAAACAAGTTACGAAATGAATTTAAAGCCACTAGTTAGAGACTGAAAAATGCGAATGCGATGTGGAGAAGCGAAAACAGCACACGAGGAGAACATTAGACTCTATAAGAGGGTGATCGAAGTGGGTAGCCAAGAGTTTTTGGAATCTTTTGTGAATTTTTATTTTGAGGATGCACGTCAAAAAAACAGCATCAGAAGAAAGCTAGGAAAAGGCATTGAGGCAGACCTGAAACTGAAATTCTAATGCAATCATTTAATTGCAATAAAATGTACAAAATTCGTCTGTAAAGACAACACTCGTTTTGTTTTGTTTTGTTAAACACTTGTTAAATAAAATTTCCCCCATTAACGATTTGAAACGAATACGATTAATAGAATTCATTAGAAAATTTTTTCGCCTAAAAAATATGCATACGCACATCATAGCAAATAAAATTTGGTTATTAATGAAATGAAATCTGCTCAAAGAAAAACTATAGACATCGATAGCCTATGACTTTGGAATGAAATTGACTGTTTAAAATACAATAATTGAAGATTCTTCAACGGCATCTACGTAGCTTAACGCAGTATAAAGGCTCGCTTAGAGCAACAAAGCGCTAAAGCGTTTGCGTGAGGCTGCAGAATCAGACGAGGCTGCCGTTTGGCTGCGCAAAACTGCGCTGCTTCACTCAAGATAACTGGGCCGTAGGTTGCCATTGCGGTCAAGATCAAATATTTGCTCAACCCTTACACATCCCCTCAGCCCCTCAAGCGGACATATTTGTACAAGCATTGCAAATCAAGTAAATGCTTTTCTTTCTTACGGCGGTCGGTGTCGATCACGATAAAGATTTTTAAATGAGAAGTGGTGAAAATTTTCAACGCACCTTAAAACTGTTTTTTTGAAAAAGTTGACCATATACTCAACACGAAGCTGATGCGTCAAAAGTTTATAAAATTATTGGCTTTAATGTTTGTACGATCCCTCTAAATCAATTTAAATTTATGCAACTATTAATGTATAAAATTAGGCAAAGTTTTACTTATTCAAATATGATATACAGAGTAACCTGCACTTTATTAAACAGACTTTAACATAAAATTGAGACCAATGAAACATACATTATTTACTCAATAACCGAGTGATCGAAAATGCTCTTTGGAGAGTTGGAAAAACTTTAATTTTTAAACGCATTGGAGGATAATTCGTACTTTGGTAATAGCAGATAAATTAAATTAGTGGTTTGGAAGGCAATTTTACGATGAACACAAAAGACAGAATATGAGAAACAGCCTAAATTATTTTGGCAACATAAATGCTTTCTCAAATTGAGTTAGGTCTTCACAAAAGATGTTCAGCATTACTCACATCGGTTGCGATACAGGCGTTCTAATGCCGGTGCAATGAGTGTCGGTCGCGATCGAAGACACCAGGAGTTTTACGATTCCTTGTAGACTGTGGAGGCTTCAACAATTTACCGATGAGGTATTCTTCGTATAAGAATCGATGTTTTCGACACCATATTTAGCAAATATCCCTAGAAGTGAACCTTTAGCGGCGTGATATCAGGAAACCTTGGTGGTTATAAGAAAATTTAAAGTCCTCGGAACTCTTTAAGAAAAGGCATAGCCTTTTCAAGAAAAGTGCTCGTCATAGCCGTGTGTCTTTCGGACTTGACTCCGTGCGAGAAACGCGGGTTCGAGTCTCGGCGCTGGCGGCGATTTTCTCTGATGGGTATAGGAGAAAAAATTCTAAGCACAATACCCCACTCTACCCAGGTGTCTGATATCTGTACCGGTCTTTGACCGGGGGAAAGCGTAATGGCGTCCAGGTGTTAGTTATAAGGCATTTGAAAAACCAATGTAAAAGGTGATATGGATCATGCTTCAATTGAAAATAAAGCATCCGTAGATGCCGATGTTTGTTTTTTTAACAGAGCATTTCCACAACACACCTGCTTAGTAAAAATCGTTACATTAACTGTTTCAACCTTGTGGTAAAATTTTTTTAACAAATTGTCTGTCACCTTGTTTAATGAAAATTTAAATATGAATTCCGTGAAGGAAAAGTTTCCATGAAATATCAAGGAAAAGAAATTGAATGAGGTAGCATTTCACCAAGAAAACATCCGATGGATTTAGTGATTCTTTTGATTCACTTGGTCCACTCATCCCAGGTGCCCCGAGGGCACACCGAACGTTATCTTAGCCGGATTAATATTTTTTTCCATATATCTAGCGACAGTCTTGTCCTGCTTTTCTTTTTATTCCTGATGTGCTGTTCCAGTGAGGTGGATTTGTGATGGGTCTGTTAGTGCATGAGGATACACCTGGGAGCTCAGCAATGCCCCCTGAATATGAAGACTTGAGACTTGCCGCTCCTCAGTAGGCAACTTCGCACTTGGTCTAGTGGCACCTATACTTTATATTGCTGAGCATCATACGGGAAATTTGGTTTATCACTGTGAACAAACTTGTTATTTCAAGTCTATTACTGTAAACGAATTTGAACACCTAATTGGAGGTAAAAATCTGCTTGTGATCTGTAATTCTCGTTTACCAATTACACCAACGGTCTCTGATGTCCTACTCTATGTGTCTGTAACTGGTGGTGTTTATTATGATACTAGAGAGGTAAGTTTTCATGAACTTTCGCTAAATGTACCTTACTGAACCTGAGCTAAGCGACAGTGTGATATTCTGAGATATCACACGATATTTTGTGCAAAAAATCAATGTTATGTTTACTCCAAAACCAGCGTTGCAAAATCATCATTTACTTATACTTGACTGAATGCCGTGAATTTCCAGAGCCCGGCAGAAAGTCTCCGAGATCGGAGAGCTCATGCGTGAGCGGCCCACCAACCCAGCCGACGACGTGGTCTGGTGGACTGGGTACATCTTGCGCACTGGTGGAGCTCGTCACCTCAAGTCCGGGGCTCTCCCTCTCACCTGGTAGGTGATGATATATGTCAAGTTTTTTGTAATTGATTCAATAAATTGACCAATGCATTACAGCATACGGTTCGACTTAAATTGAAGTTGTCACCAGAATACTTCTTGGGTATTTAATACCTTAGTCTCAATAAAAAGCTTTTCTTGGCGAATTGAACTTGATTTTACGTCTCTTTAAACTATCACAAATTACCAACAGAAATTGTTCAGAATATTGCTAGAATGAAGATATCATGTATAAGGAGAAAATTTGTTGACCAAACTTTTAAAATTGCATCAATGACTGCTCTCTGACGTTTTTAAAATTCTACGTGAAAATCATGGAAAAAGAGTTTCTGCTAGTGGCGCGAGTCTCAGTATATGACACGATCCAGTCAGCTGCGTTAGGTAGTGTTATATTTTTCGATTTGCCATCGATTTTACGATACGGTACTGAGAGTGTGAGACTTTCATTCAAAGTATAAGTAAATTCCATCCATTGTCTTTAAACGTAACTTTAGCATACTTAATGCATTAACATCATTTTCCCTTTTTGATGTTATAGGCATGTCTGTGTTTGAATGAATTGTAGGAGTGCGTAGGGCAGGAAGTCTCCCATGCAGAACTGTATCATGGGAAATGAAATGAAATAAGAGTTCAGGCTTCCATGGTAGCATTGAAGCGATGAGAAAAGTCAAGCCAGTGAAAATCAATTCATCGGTCGACGACTTTACTTCATTAAATTAAAAAAATATTGTCAAGGCACTGTTTATTGGTGTTTTAAATCGTCGTTCGGTATAGAGAACCTATTGGGTATTCTCGGTTTCTAAATTTTTATGTATGATTCTCAACTGTTCTCACGACTGAAGGGTAAAGAGTGCAATAGAGAGATGTGGATAAACGAATTATGAATTAGCTTGTACCACAACAAAACTGAGGTAATGTAAAACATTATTGTACAAAACAAAACTATATCAACAAATGCTTTCTAACGTAGTAGGGAAAAGTATTCAAGCTCGATCCCGAATTTTGATATAATGTATGAAAATAATTTTTTGAGGTGGAATCAAGATTTTTTCTTCACAAAATTAGCCTAGAGGGCAATTGGGGATTCTATGCTGTATTTTGTACTTATTTATACACACTTGGTTTTCAGTTAGAACATTCCAATGTTACGGAATATTTTCATTTCCGTTTTCAAGGAAGTTATTTTTCTTTGGGCGAAAGGTCATAACTCATTTAAAAACGAAGAATGCCGTAAGCATTGAAATCATATTTTAATTAGGATTTCACAAAACATTTTAAAATAGGTCCTCTATATCTTCAGTTATTAGTCTGAAAATGAACTATAAAAAATAAAATCTGTCATTTCATCAAATACAAGGACACAACAAAATCTACTTGTAAAATTGCAAAGGATATGGACTATTGGTGCTGTGTAGAACATTTTTTTTGGAAATATAATGAGATTCTAAAATCCATAACTCTAAATCATTTGCAGCTGAGCTTAAAATAGAAAAATTATCCTCTGCTATTTGGTCACAACACTGCTCGCTGTGAAGGCGGATGGATGCACGGCCTACCGCAGAGGTCAGAGGTCTTCTGCTACGATGGCTGACTCTACGGTGTTGGGCAATTCTAATATAAAAGGACAAAGTTGTGATGCTGACATAGCCAGATTTAATTGTAAACAACTAAACTTCACACAATGGATGTCAGCATCCGTTTAGGAATCACGTGCTTTTAGCGAAAAAAAAACAACTTTAAGTGAACTAACCGACACAATAAACAATTTCACGATGGGAAAATGACTTTTAAGAAGTATTTACAGATCTCGAAGCATTTTATCTGTGTTATCTCCATAATATGGAAAACGCAATAGAGTCTTTGCAGTGGCTCTATAACAGGATCAGTAACTTAACCCTTTGCTTCCCAACACTCAAATAGTTTTAAGTAAAAGTTTTCTAAGAGAATTACGGTCATTACCATAAAATATCAGCATAATTGCCCTAGCATGTTTTTTTTCCGTATAAGCAGGTGCTTACTTCTTTTTTAAACTGAAAAAATTTGCTTTAAAAATGTATGCTTCGACGCCAAAAAAATGGTCGAAAGATCAAAGAAAAAATTTCAATTTGGTTTTTGCCTAATTTTATCTGTAAATACATGTACGTATGAAAAAATTGCTCAAGTTAAATTAAAAAGGAATTAATTGTATTGCATAGACTATGAAGCATACACTGAGTGGATATCAATAGCAAATCGCACGTGTCAAACTTCTGGAATGTCTAAAAACATGGTTGCAGGAATACAATGAATTGCCCTAATTTTGTTATTTAGTTCAAATTATTTCCCTACTAGTTGTATCACCCTGAAATCTTATCAATTTCCCTAAGCTGGAAGCACTAGCCTTCTGGGAACTGGAGTTCCCGTCCGGAGGCAAAGGGTTAATATTTCTTAGCCAGGAATTTTTGTAATATATGAACGTTGGCAATGGAAGAAGGATTCTCATTTTTTCGTAATAAATTTTGCAGGGAGGAGAACTGAAGATGCAGATCGACGTAAGTCAAACAAATATTGAATCCACGATTTAAAACTATCTTTATGATATTAATTTTGAATCTATAGGAACAGAAACTAAAATAGCTCAAACCCAAACCAGTAAACGTAGTTTTCACAAAAACATGAATTGAACGCATGCCCACATTTAACAAATTTTTAATACAAAATGAAAAACGATCATTGGAGTCAATTTTAGTAGCAAATTTTTTAGACTTTGAATTTAAATAGTCTCTGAACAACGGTGCATGACTAGGCTCCCTAAACAATAGAAACGTACCGTCGATATACCTGATGTAGAATTCAGGTTTAAAATCTGTCGGACAATCTACCAATCATTTTACTCCTCAATGGCACATGAAAATATTAAAACCCTCCTTGAACTTTCTGTGTAGAACTCCGTGTTTATTTTTACAGGATGCATGTGTACGCAAGTTGAGGGTCTCGGTACGGGTCTCCTTTTAGGGCTATGTTTGCCAATATTTTCATGTGTCAATGGGAAGAAAAATAGCTGGCAGATTACCCGACATCCAGAAGTCCAGATTGACTTTAAATCAATTGTGTAAAGTTTAGTTGTGTACATTGTACATCTGGCTATGTCGGCATGACGACTTAGCACTTTTAAATTAGGATTGCCCAACACCGTAAAGTCAGCTACCGTAGCGGAAGACCATTGACCGAATCGCCTCATTCATCAATCCGCCTTCACAGCAAACAGTGTTGTGACCAAATAGCAGAGCACAATTTTCTATTTTAAGTTCAGCTGCAAATGATTTAGAGTTACGGATTTTAGAATCTCTTTATATTTCTAAAGAAAAACCTGTTCTTAATAGCACCAATAGTTCATATTCTTTGGAAGTTTACATGTGGATTATGATGTGTACTTGTATTTTATGAAATGACTCATTTTTTCTTTATATTCAAGTATTTTAGACTGATAACTGGAGATGAAGCTGGACTGCGAAACGTCTTATAGAATTGACACTGAATACTTATTTTAAATTCGTTATTTATGGAAACTTTATTAGATATGATTTCAATGCTTACGGCATTCTCCGATTTTAAATTCTAAACGACTATTTCTGTTCTCTAACGTTTTTCCATGTTTTGCACGCACTGTGGCTAAAGATTTGGACAAAACAATTACCATGCAGTTCCTTCAGGAAGACAAAACTCCATGGGCGTTGAAAAACAGCAAAGAAATCTTAGGCTACTTCTCCTATCAGAACATTAAAGCCAATAAAAGGACCAGGATAGAAACAAAGCCAAAGTCGCATCTCACTTTGGGAATATAAAAACTCGTGAAACCCCCGAGAGAGGATCATCGAAGGAGCGAAAATGCATCCCTCAGAAATCCATTGCGCTACTTGGGACTAGGTTCACAATAATTCAGAAAGGCTTGAATATCACCCACGCACAAATATCAAAAGAAACAACTGCTATCAACGAGCACAGTGTACAAACGCCTTGTAAGAGCAGAAGCTCAGCTTGCTCGCATCCCCAACATTGTTTTCGGTTCTTCCAGGGGGGGAGAGAAATTTGAGATGCAACAGAAATTGAACCCTTAAAATGATAGAAGCTCAGGGGGTTATTAGTACCAGAGTGAAACACTCTAAGACAGATCGCAGCTTAGTTAATACATAGTATGGACAGCAGTAACTTAAACTCGATAATGGCTTGAGATTTTTGTTAATCAAAGAATAAAAATCCTCCAACAAAGTTTCAGGGATTTCATTCTTAACTCCGTTTCCTAGTGTAGAATTATATTTAAAATGACCTTAATGGTCATTTCAGCAAAACTAGGTATCATTTCATAGAGAAATGAAAACACGAGAGTACTCGATATCCAAATGCCCCCAATTAATTTAAAAGGAAGATTGACGTCCTTTATCCCCAGATCTGAATCTTTTCGAATACAGTGACTCGTCTATGTCATAGTGAATGGTGGTAGCATAATTTGAATGTTCACAAAGTAAAACTTCCTACCGAGTAAGCCATAAGCCTCCACAGTATTATTTCAGACTTGTGCACATCGTTTTCCAAGTGTTTACACTTTATCATCTATACCAATAGTTGTCATATCGAAAAATTGTGAAATATTAAAACGAAACATGATCCGTTACTAATTTATTTTGGTAACGTCTATGAACAATATTTTCAGATAAATTCGTGCAAAAATGCGTGAAACTATTATAGATGGTGTGTTCCATTAAAATAGTCTCTTATAGATCTATGTAGCTTCACTTTTAACCCTCGTTCAACATTGAATATTAATCGAATATCTTTACGTTCAGTGACGTTAAAGAAACTAAAATGCTAATACTGTTAGGAGTATGCTTATTGTCTCTTTCATGTGAATCTCCGACAGTTCGACTTCAGGTGTTAATATCAACATTAATTCGTGTACTCCCAGTTCTTGGTCAGGGTCAGCAATTTCATCAATGTCATTTCTCGTTGATGGTTAATTATATCACAGAACAAAGTGAGTCGTTTTATTGTTTCATAATTTTCCTTCAAATTTTATTTATGTTTTTTTTTTTTATTTATTTTTATTTTTAACCAAGTTTATTTTCACCCCTAATGGGGCTTAGGATAGGCAATTGGATTATGTTCGTTTGGGTTGCTCATTATTCACAACTAGTGCGCATGGCCCGTCAAAAATGACGGGATTCAATTTCTTTCTGGAACAAATTTTTCAGATGTGGATGACAAACAAATATTTCCATCCTAACAGTACCCGTGATAAAAAATATTCTTGTACTTGTGCACTGGTGAAACTATTATCACAGATACGGTCATTATAACTATCCTTAAAAGCGTGACAGAGAAATGGAAGAAGTGAACTCCAAACAAATAATAAACCAAGGGTATTATTAGGTAGAGACCCGTGGAAATTCCGCGGACAATGTCATCGTTAAGCTAGGTGGAGCCGTGAAAGAATTCCATCAACATCATCTAACCTATCCTAACTTAACATATTCAAACCATTCCTATTCTAACTTATCCTAACCTAACCAAATCTATCCTAACCGATCCGATCCTGATGAAATGTCAAACATATCAATGCATGTAAAGGCGATCTTTTAATGTTACACTGAGGAATTCTGTCTCCATGATACCGTAAACTCAGACAAAAGCGATACTAAACAAATAAATGTACATCCTATGCTTCTGAAGAAGCGGACACCCAACAAATATACAATTAAATATGCAAATAAACACACAATGGGTATTATTGTGTTAGTTTGGCTGGAGCCACCAAGAGGTTACTGTTAGATTTCTTCAGCTATAAAAAAGTTTCTATTACTCAAATCTCTTGTATCACCATGCTTATTTCTGTTTCAGCCTTCATTGCTTCTTCATTTCTATCTTTATTTCCTCTTTATTCCTAATTTGTTATTTCTGAGAGCAATGTCCTCTGAGTGAGAACTTATCTTGCGCATTTGTGCCCTATTCGCAAAAGCCCATACTAAATAGTTTTTCTCATCGCCCTCTTCGGAGCTTTTTCAAAAGGCTTGGGAGTTCTGAAATAGTACTCACTAACATTCGCTTTCACTGGCTCGCCTAATGCTGAATTGAAGTAGAGAATAGGTTGATTCATTTTCGAACATTAGATGGTCATCATGAACTGTTAATACGTAATTAACATCTTTCATTTTTAACACCAATTGTGAAAAACAAGGAACAAACCCTTTTGATCTCCACTAGAACACTATTAGTGTCTGCGAGCTTGTATTCTGTTCAAACTTCTGGTAGGAATTTTTGAAAACCATTCAAAAGTTATGAAATCCAAACAAAGATTGAAAAATTCTCATACATTCTATAAGTTCGCCTAATTTTTGAACCCCTGGGATTCATTCTTATGCTATCCCATGACGAAAGTCTTCGCTGGGGGTTGAGTATTTTATACATGTTTCTCTGTGAATTTATTCTTAAAACAGCTTTTTTGTCTGTGCGCAGGTACGAGCTGTACAACGTAGACGTGTGGGCTTCGGTAGTAGTTTTAGTGCTGCTCGCGCTGTGGGTCGATTACAAAATATTGAGGGCACTCTACGGATGTTTCTTCAGCAAGAAGGCTAAAAGTGACTTCAAGAAACAGAAGCAGCAATAGCTGTGGCGAATGATCACCTTTCTAAACATGGTCCTCCAGCAGAGGCTTTCAAATATTTCTCGCCCTAGCCTCTCCATGGGAGGAGTTTTCCAATCTTTTACTTTCGCACCAGTCTCCGTAAAGCTTTGACGCATAGTCTCTGCTTTATATGAGGTCAGCCACTCAATAAAATTCAAATACTTGACCAATTTTAAACAATCAGCGTATTCAACGACTGAAATAAAAAACATTGTTATTTAACAATTTATTTACCATAAGTGATACAGCAGTAAATTGTTTCTCAAATCTACTACAATGGACACATCTTAGTACAGCTACTTGTGGGCTCGAATAAGTTTAGCGACTTCTGGGGTTAAGGCGTACAATTATGTTTAACCTAATTCGCCGGACCTAGGGGCACACTAGACTGATCAATAAATTGGTTCCCTCAAGATTCGATGCTGTTTTACAAAAATAATTTACTTGGGCTAGATTGGAGCAGTGTTCTAGAAACAAATTAGAAGCAGATTCAAGATCTATGTCATTTATCACGACAAATTACCCTATAAATGTAATTGGTATAGCATAAAAAAATAATTTTTTTTTATAATAATATAATATTTTTTATAATAATAATAAACCAAATTTGCAATTTGGCTCAAATTCTTCTGATGCGAAGGGGGTTGTAGCGAAATATTTCGTTACAACCAAATATTTCATTAGGCAATATTTTGTTGTTTTTGTGAGGTAAAGCACGGAAAGCTGCTATAGACGTTGGAATGTCAGCCGTTAGGCCGACCGAGCAGGCGTGAGAACCAACAACGCCTGAGCTTCGAGGAGCGAGAGGGAAGGCTTAAGCAGACTGCCGCATTGCGTACGCCAATGAGCGCTCTAGAGGGAATCGCGCCAGTGGGTGTGTCAGAGAACGCACCAATTAAATTTCGAGACGTCGGGACAAGGAAGTATTCCACCAATCAGGTTGAAAATTCTGTCTTCGGAACAATGGACATTCGTGAAGGTTCTGGAAGAAATCAGGCCAGACACGTATAAGGGCGCGACAAGAATAATCGGGAGGATTTTTCTCTCGGTGACGCAATAGTAGAGACGCATAGATTTTGAGTGCGAGGCTGGGGTACCGGCAAATAGACAATTCAAGATAAACCACTTCAGGAGCGTCAGGATTCACAAACCCCTCTGAACAAGTGGACGCTGATGATATCTACGAGAGGTTGATTCTACGAGCAGCGAGAGAGGCCACATGCAGTCACCTGCGCAATTCAGCATCAAGACAAACACAACAGTACAATCGCAGAAGAACGAGGTCGATATCTCTGACACCAACGAAGCGCAATTGCCAAGTCATTGAACATCGGAAGATAGCCAGGCGTCTGTTATCAACGCCGGGAATACGAAGAGGCATCTCCATGCCGTGGAGGTGCACTGGGCGCGTAGCTGAGCACCATCAGCAGCACAATGGAGCCCGGCAGTGAATCAACAGCAGCGACAAATTGCAGAGGAGTTCGAGTGTTTTTAGTGTTGAGATATTGAAACAGTGATTATAAGTATGAGTTTAGGTACGAATTAGCACATTGGAAAGTGCTTTTAAATGGCGCGCTAATTATAAAGTGTTTTTTTTTTGTTCATCTTGTGGTGTAGTACACTCAGCAGAACTGTGTTATTCGGTTATAGAGCGAGAGTTCGAGTGGCGCGTAATGCGAGTTGTTCTAAAGTTTCTGGCACCTTGTGGTGAGCAAGGATGTTACCCGGTCATACATTGTCCTCATTACTTCGTGATCTCATGTTATTTAGAATTTCCCTTATATTTTGTGCAACCGTTAATCATTTGCTCACGCTTAGTAATTGATAATCTTGATTCTCGGTGAGCATGACACCCCCTGTTCTTTGAATATCATGTCGCATCGAATTTTTATTTCAGGAATGTCATGTGTACTTTTCATTATGACACTCATGCTCCTTTTAATCATTTCGCTTAGATTTTTGTGTGCTTTAACTCGCGTGTTCCACGTTCAAAAATAAATATGTTTAAATATTTTAAATTGTGTCGTTATTATCCATGCTGATAAAACTAAGGTAAACTCGTGGTGCACTATGCTAATACTGCTGTTCCTACTTTTCCTCCTTTTTCTGTCCATTCTCTACCTGTGTATTTTCCTTCTTTAATTTCCTTTCCTTCTTCGACTATCGAGGTTTGAATTCCTCTATCGTTACGTCATACGGCCGAGCCATGTGCGTATCGTGACAGAGGGTATGGGCTTTTTCCCTCCAATCAATTAGTTCAATCAATGTGGTACGAAACATGTTAATTCTTAAACATAACACCTTAAGCTTAGGAGGCTAGCGCGCTCTGTGGTAGACAGAGTATACCTTCCGTTAGCCTGAGGCAGTCTGTCGGAAGCAGTTACACGCACTTGTCACGAAAGATTACTCACAGAGCTTAAAGCTATAAATTGACCGTTCGAAGCCATAAGCACTGATCACAAACCCTTCGAATGTCTTTTCTGCGGTTCATTGCACAATAACTTTCAAAAGTGCCAACGAACGTAAATTACCCTAATGAATCGAAAGACCACTCTTGCCTCGTCAACTTTGAATTCAAATTGAAATAAACAACCTCCTCGCGTGTCGTGCCCAGTGGTGGGTACGATAACGAAAAAACGTTATCGCGATAACCGATAAATCGATAACGAAAACCTTATCGGCGATAACCGATAATCGATAATTGGCGAAAAATTTATCGCTGATAATCGATAACCGATAAATCGATAAATCCAAAATTCCGATAATAGCGATAACGATATTGGCATTTTAAATAAAAAAACAAATCGAAACGTTTTTTTATCCTAGTAAACAGAAAAATCTTAGAAAAAATAGAAGTCTTTGAAAACTTTTAGAAAAAATAATGAATGTTTATCCTGTCTACTAATAAAAACTGCGGTTTAAAGTAAAATAGCTAAATTTAGACGAGGTTCTGCAGCATGTTCCACTTCATAAACGTAAGAATGTTGAAGTTTTCATCAGAAAGGCAGCTCCTCTTGGCCCTGATGATGTCCTTTCCAACTGAATACGAACTGAAAACATGTCGTCACGGTCTCACCCACAGGGTTGCCAGATGTCCCAGTCCACATGAGGCCACACTTTTAATCAAAAAGGCCACAAAAGAGGCCAACCTTATTACACCATAACACGTATATCCTACACGTATAGTTCCTGCCCCAAACTCGTCCCGCCCCGTCATGTCGAATCCCAGCGGGAAAAACTGAAATTATCGATTATCGATAGTTTGGAACCAAAAGTATCGGCGATACCGATAAATCGATAATTCAGGAAAAAAATTATCGGATAACCGATAACCCGAAATCGTTATCGCAATAAACTATCGCGATAAAGCCCAGCTTTGGTCGTGCCAACGCCTTAATCTGAATCCCGCAGTTAAGTCTACATGATTACTATAGTAAAATTATATAGTTAACACTTAAAATCTTTCGAGTCTTTATTTACCTTCGTAAGTCAGGAAGAATAAGATGAGATTATCAGACGACACTGAATGTTTAACCTTGAAAATACGGCTCTGGCTTCACGCTTACCGGAAATAGTAAAGTAGTTAGGTGGCTCACTATTTCATTAAATCCTTCACTCATATGAAAAAGACATTGTTTTGCCCAAATACTGGGCTGGTGGCAGCAATATGATCCCTAAAAGAATTTGATTCGGTCGAATAACTATCAATAACAACACACGACACACCTTCACATTGAGATATTTGTGAAGAACCCATAACAGTAAAGTGATATCGATAAAAATTTAGGAAGACTCAAAACAACTAGTAGGACCCGTGGGAACTCCACGGACAATCCCACAGTTAGGTGGACCCGATCATCATTGGCTTACCAATTCCAACCTAACCTATTCTAACCAAACCCATCCAAACATATTCTAACGTATCCTATCCAAACTGGTCCTGAAATATGCCAAACATTAAAAACCGTGAACCCATGAAAAAAAATCCGTCAAAATCTCCTAACCTATCTTAACGTATCCTAAACTCACATATATTACTTTAACTTTAAAACCAATGTCATCAGCTGGGTGGACCCGTGATATAAATCGGCCAACATTCAACATTACTTCACCAATTCTAACATGACATATTCTAACCTAACCTAACCTGATAATGTCAAACAAAAAAAATGTGGACCCGTGAAAAAATTCTATCAATATTACTGAACTTTTGCTAACCTAGCCCATCCTAACCTAACATCACCTAACCAAACCGATCCTGATAATATGTCAAACATAAAAAACCGTGGACCCGCGAAGAAATTCCGTCAACATTATTTAACCCATGCTACCCAAACCTAACATATCCTAACCGAACCCATCCCCATAGTAAGTTAAAAGTAAAAAACCGTGTCCCGTAAAAAATTTCAGTCAACATTACCTAACCTATCAAAACCCAACATATCCTTAACCTATCCTAACCTGACACATCTTTGACCTATCCTAACCTAACATATTTTAACCTATCCTAACCGAACTTTAACCAATGTCATTGCTAAGCTAGGTGGACTCGTGAAAAAATTTGGTAAAAATTCGGTAAAAATTCTAACCTAACCTGTCCCCACATGTATACACTAACCTATCCTATGCTAATGGAAGCTTTCCTGATAATTTGTCAAACATAAAAAACCGTTGACCCGTGAATAAATGTCGTCAACACTACCTAACCCATGCTAACTATCCTAACCTTACCTATCCTATCCTATCCTAACCTAACTTATCCTATCCTAACCCTACCTATCCTAACTCAACTTAACCAATGTCTCGTCATAGCCGTGTGGCTTTCGGACCCGACTCCGTGCGGGAAACGTGGGTTCGAGTCCCGGCTCTGGTGGCGATTTTCTCCATTGGGTAAAGGAGAAAAGTTTTAAGCACAATACAAAAATTGAAAAAATTAATCAAAAAACTATAACAAATACACATACTATAAAAATAATTAAATAAAACATAAATGGAAAAAGTTAAAAAATGAAAAAATTGGAGAAAATGAAAAAATTGGAATAAATGCAAAAATTGAAAAAAAGGAAAAAATTTGAAAAAATGAAAAAATTGGAGAAAAATGATAAAAATTAACAGATAGAAAAATTGGAAAAATATCGAAAAATTGAAATAAATGAAAATTTAAAAAATGAAAAAATTGGAATAAACTGACAAAATTGGAAAAAACTGAAAAAATTGGATAAAATGAATAAATTCAAAAAATTGGAGAAATTGAAAAAATTGGAAAAAATGATAAATAGGAAAAAAATGAAAAAATTTGAAAAAATACAAATTTGAAAAAAAGGAAAAAGTGAACATAAGGAAAAATGAAAAAATTGGAATAATTGAAAAAATTGGAAAAAGGAAAAAAAGGAAAAAATGAACAAATTGAAAGTATATTACAAAATTAAATAAAAAAGAAAAATCGGGGAAAAATGGAAAAATTGGAATAAATGAATAATTGGGAAGAAATGAAAAAATTGCAAAACATGAATAATTGAAAAAATGAACAAATTGGAAATAAATGAAAAAATTGAAAAATATTATAAATTGGGAAAAAAATAAAAATATTGACCAAAATGAAAAAAATTGAAAAAATGAACAAATTTAAAAACGAAAAAATTTGAAAAATGAACAAATAAAAAATAATTGGAAGATGTGAAAAAATTTGAAGAAATAAAAAAATTGGAAAAAAATGAAAAAATTAGACAAAATGAAAAAATTGAAAAAGTGGAATAAATGAATAAATGTAAATTGAGAAAATTGAAAAAAATTGAAAAAATTGATATATATAAAAAAAATAAAACATTTAAAAATTAAAAAATTAAATGAATTGAAATAAAATATTAAATGAAAATAATTATAAATGAACAAATTGAAATCAATAAAGTCAACAAATTAATAAAAATTATCAAATTAAAAAATTAATAAATTAAGAAAAATTAACAAAAAATCGATAAAAATATTGTAAAAAAATAATAAAATGATAAACATGATCAAAAATATTAATCATCCTACCCTAACCTAATTTAACCTATCCTACCTATCCCATCATGATAAAATTTCAAACGTATCAATGCATGTAAACTAACCCAACCTAATCTAACCTACCTTTCCTATCCAGCCTATTGGATGTAGAGCGTTACCCACGAACTTAGTTTTAAGCGAATTAATATATAGATGATGACAGCGAACGTGGAATTTGAGCGTATTTCAATCATTTTAAATATTTGATCTTGCCGTAATACTCACCCATAACAATGATGTGGCACCGTGGAAATCAAAATAAACGCCATAACACTATGTCGTTGAAAAAGATCAAAAAGAGGAGATGACCAACGACAAACCATTGTTGTACTCCATAGCTGATTGTCAGTGGTTCCGATTGTGCATCGTCAATGCCAACATATTGCTTCCGATTTGTTAGGTTTTATTTGAACCAATCATGTACAACTCCTCTATATGCCATAACAATGTAGTTTCAATGGTAAAATGATACTGACCACGCAATCGAAGGTATTCAAAAGTCAAGAAACACAGAGAAAACAAGCTTTCCATCATCTTTATTCCAGTAAAGGAACTGTAAGTGATTTAATACAGCTTGTGTTGCTGATTTTTTAAATCGAGAACTATATTGTTTATCTTAGAGAAATGATTTTTGTTCAAAATAAGAATACACTTCTTGTATGCAATTTTCTCAAATATTTTGCTAATAATAAATTATTAATGGTACAAAGATAGGTCTATATTTATTAACGTAATATTTATGACTATTTTTAAAAAAGGGGTCACTCTGGCAATTTTTAGAGAGCTCGGGGAAATACCCTGAAACAGTGACTGGTTGATAATATTAGATAAGAACGCTGCCATTAAATCAGCTATAGCTAGAACTTTAGCCGAGAACGTTTTTAATCCACTTATTTATTTTTCAAGTTGCTTATGCACGTAATTACATCGGAAGAGTGCGTTGGTGTTATAAAGAGTTATCTTCACGGACATGGTGGCTCGTTCTCACGCCAACAAGGCACCGGCCTAACGGTTGACATTCCAATATCCCTTCGCGTCGCTCTGTTCACGTCATCTAGCCTAACAATGTATTACCTAGCAAAACGAAATAAAATATTTCGTTACAGTACGCTGCGTGGTAGTACGCTGCTGTCATGGTGTGTAGGTGACGTCATCCGGCTTAATTGAAATGAAGCATTCTATTGGCTAGTCGAATTAGCGAATGTGCGTGGCTGTCCCCGTAGAAGTGACTTTACCTCATTTAGTCTACCATGCTCTGCAGTCTGCATGTATGCTCACGTATCGTGTGGAGAGCGATCACAAAAGTTGATACTCGTATGCGCTGGAACACCGCCACAGAGAGCCGAGTTGCGACAGAAAGAGAGGAAATGGGTGGAGCTAGGCGAAGCCTCGAGCAGCCCTTACACTTTTTGTCACCGTCTAATTTGGGCTTTAGCCGCTATTACGCAAGTTGGGCTGCACAAGGCCGACTCATTCTCTGAGACACCCGCACCCAGGAATGCGCGTCTAAATCCCACCGAGCTCTCCCCCTGGGGACCTTCGATCTGCAGCACACTACAACGAGCACCATCCACAGCCAGGACCGGCTTCACCACTGAAGGGAACCATATCCAAAAAATGAAAACTTTTTTTTTATGGGACGTACGTCTATGAAAATTTCCAGACTAGTAGATCTCTACATTTGTAACAACTTATCTTCTATGAAATTTTTTCATTGGGGCATAGAAAATTAATTATTCCTTATAATAAAAAAAACATGTATATATATATATTGATTATTACTCCGAAGTTTACAAAGCTAGAGCAATGAGGTTTGTTGCATTTGAAAGTAAATCGTGTTCTCTAAAACTCTGATTGGCTAATTTTTTCGATTTATTTCATTCCGAATTTATATGAATTTTTTGAAAGAGTTAGGGTAAAAGTTGTAATTTTAGGGAAAAAAGTCTACGGTAAGTGTTACATAAAGTATTTTTGAAAAAACCAGCCAATCAGATTTTGAGAGCACACATTTCACTTTCAAATGCAACAAACCGCATTGCTCTAGCTTTGTAAACTTCGGAGTTATAATTCAAAATGTCTTGAAAACTTAGATTTTTCAAGAGATGATTTTAAGATTCAAAAAGCTTCTTCTCTTACAGTTTTCAAGCTACAGTGATGATTTTAGTATCATTGCATGCGAAAAAAAAGGTCTTTCGAAAGAATTGAATAGTTTTTCCAAATTCATTTTTGTTACAAAGTTATGACGTAATTAATTTGAATTTGTTTGAATTTATTTATTTATTTTTTTTATTATTTTTTATTCATTTAAAATTGGAAATTGAAGGTAAAGCAATCAACTTTTTGGAATGTCCACGTTATTCTGCATCCAATGATACCAAAATCATTACTGTAGCTCAAAAATCGTCAGAGAAGAAGCATTTAGAAACCCCCCCATCCAAAGTACCGTTTTCTATGATTTCCCATTTTCTTTCAAAGAAAATCGCATTTTTTCATAGAGGGT
>JACJUY010002321.1:89960-110507 GCA_014220935.1 Platorchestia sp. MABIK | reverse complement strand
AAAGAAAGTAGTTGAGAAAAAAGAAAGTAGTTGAGAAAAAAGAAAGTAGTTGAGAAAAAAGAAAGTAGTTGAGAAAGAAGAAAGTAGTTGAGAAAGAAGAAAGTAGTTGAGAAAGAAGAAAGTAGTTGAGAAAGAAGAAAGTAGTTGAGAAAGAAGAAAGTAGTTGAGAAAGAAGAAAGTTGTTGAGAAAGAAGAATGAAACAAAATTAAAGTTGAGGAAGAAAGTAGTAGATGCTGAAAAACAGGACAGCAGTGAACCGAAGAAAAGGTGGTTCTGGACACAATAAAAAAATTTTATTTCAATAAAAAGAAGGCCTACCTAACTCTGAGCTTACGCCCTCACATTTTCCCCTGGAGAGCAGTAATTCCCATAGATACAATAGTTATATCCCCTTGAGAAGGACAGCAAAAAGAAGTAAAACGCTTCCGTGGGGCCTGCGTGGTGAATCCTACTAGAGAAAATGAATGCAAGCGGAAGAAATTTCAAATTCCCAAGAAATTTCAGTACAGTATAGACCACGAATTAAGCGTTTGAAACTTCTCGCCGATACTTCTGGGCTGCATTCAGAGTTCATAATTCCAGTTTCAATTGAAGGGATACAATGTACAAGCTCACCAGAACGCCAGAATGAACGGTTCAGAAAATGACAGATCAACGATTGACGAAGAATTACGACATACAGCTGTGCTGATGACCAAACCTAATGTATCTGATGGATATCTGAACGAACTGTAAAAATTCCGGTAATACAGTTATGTTTAATTTCAGGAATCACGTGATGGAAAATGGTGCACCGTATTCTGACGCACGAAGCAAGAAAGCCAATATAACAGTAAAGTGTGAAAAGCGAATAAAAGTCCTGCCAATCTCACAAGCGTTGGTAGGAAGAGAACTAAACTCCATAAATTTAAGAGACTTACTGGGAGGACGCTCCCTAGAGATCTTAGAGAATTTCCATCTACAGCAAAGCGAATTCTCCGCGCAGCTCTGGAGACCGGCGTCCCTGCAGGCGTGGTGGGCATGCGGGAGGTAGCGCCAAATCCAAATGCCGACTAATTGGACTTGAATTTTAACGAAAAGTATAGTTTTTAATGACAGTCACACGAAACCAGTTGCGTCACAATGAAATTGGCATTCCAGACAAGAATAAAAGTATAGTTTTTAAAGACTGCCACACAAAACTAGATGCGTCAAAATGAAATTGCCGTTCTACAAATGCCATAAATATACTGTTTTTAACTACGGTTATATAAAATGTCTCGTCGTAATATAATTGGCCTTTCACATGCGTCATGTGATCAGACATTGGGTTTCCAATTATTATACTGTTATCGCTAGGGAAAAACAAAGTCTTTTGAAATAGTAAAACGAAAAACAGAGTCAAGCTGATAAGTCGAAAATTGTGAAACTGTAATATCACGTTTTTATTCACGATTTGAAAGTTAAAATTAGACCATGTCCCTTGCGACTGAATCTGAAATCACCTCGTTCGAATAAAAGCCGAAATCAGGCACACCCCAAAACTTTAAGGTTAGAATAATTCGTGAAGTAGAAATAGATTTGTGCTTCTAGTACAAGCAAAGGAAGAATCGTTGAGTATATGCACAGATTCTGCAGCAAGGACGCTGCAGTCAGTGTTCATCTAAAATTTAAACAAGTTCCGAAACCACCGTAAACTGACAACTGGCAGAAAACGAAAATACTCCTAAAAGGAACAAGCAGCCGAAAAATATTATCTTTACCTGAACGAAGTGCAACCAAAGGAGAAAATTCGGGAGTCGTAACTTTAAATCGGAGCCCGCCCTTTCTTTTGTTAAAGCTTTGAGGAAATTCAAGCTTTAGTGTTCTGTAAGCAGTTCAAGCGTTGTAAGGAATATACAAGTTAAATATTTATTTGATACTTGAGACGGGGAAGACATCAACATCAGATATTATCAGGCAATTAGTTCAGGTTTCCCTAACTAAGGCGTTCCAAAGACAGGCAGGACCATGGCACCATTTAGTATGGAGTGGAGGGAACGCGGAACCGATGCACAAAGTGTGTTCCCACACCAACGCTCTTGCGCATAAAAACAAAGTTAAGAAGAAAGGTTAAGAAACGAAATAAAGGTTGAAGAAGAAGAAAATGCTGAGAAATCAGACGAAAGTGACTGAAAAAGATGATCCTTCACCAACAAAAATTTCGATGTTATTTTAACAAAAATAAAGCCTACAGAAGTCACAGCTTGAGACCTCGCATTTTGTTCTCAGGAGCGCTAACTCCCATGAAGATAATAGTTGCATCACCCTGAGGGTCAGGAGACAAAAGAAATTTCTACATTCATAAAAGCAGGAAACTGTCATGTACACGTCTAGAATGACATGAATAGGAGTGTACCTTTCTGTACAATGTATATAATTTCTTCCGCTTTTAAAAAGCATAAGCAAGATTTTGTAGCTACATAACGGTGGTTGGCATTAAATAGTTACAACGCAAGCCCCGCGCCAAAGTAGAATAGCATAGTGTTCTCTTAGCCCTTTCACGACTTTTGGTGTGGTTCAATGACAAAAAGTAATTTAAGGCGGAGAGTTTCGTACCTGATTCCTGTGAGCAGGTGGTTTCAGCTGCTGCCCAAAAGTTACAAGCACGATCCAGAAATGTAGAAAACAAGCAAAAGTCAAACGGTGACTTGGAAACCGAATATTAGTCATGGGAAAGTTCACGTAGCACATTAAGTGTGGAGACTTCTGAATTTTTCGCCCATAAACTGAAGCTGTTCGTTTTGTATTTAGTCACCGTTTGTCGAAGCCGTAGCATAGCGACTACTACTTCTACTACACCGCACTCAATAGATCTTTATCTACCAAGTGCTCATCTCACAAAACTTCCAAGTGCTCATCTCACAAAACTTCCAAGTGCTCATCTCACAAAACTTCCAAATGCGTTGCACACGGGAGTCTGGGCCAGTTTTCGTTGCGCCAGCTCCCGACACATCCTTGAATCATTTCAGTAGCTAAAAATGCATCATAGAGCGTCACACAACATCCCAATTGTCGATCTAAACCCTAAAGTAAGATTTTCTCGAAGAAAAATGTAAAATAGACTAACAAATATTTTTGAACATATGACAAAAAATGCAAAATGTTTCACAAAAAATACAAAATGTTTCATAAAAAATACAAAATGTTTCACAATAAACAAAAATATTTTAACTCTATGACGGTATTATCCACGTTTCAGAGCTACATGAACCAATCATTGGCCGTCATTGTCTCTACGAAAAACCAGAGGGAAAATATTCAAAACATGTTACTTGATTTTTCAAGAATTGCCGTTTACGGGAATTTTCATGCCGTAGAATCCCAAAATATCGTAGAAAAAAGCCGCGGAAGCACACCATTTATGGGTTATTGTTTTGTTTGCCATAATTTAATGCATCGTTTGACATTACTCACCATAACAACTTAACCCAAGACTGTTAGGTAATATCTACTGTAAACGAGAAGGTAATGGATCTAAATTCGTCATGCAAACATCACAAAGCACACAAGCGTGCAGATGAACAAGGACTCAGCGAAACAGAGATCATATGACTGATGCCGTTAATAACGAAAGATGGAATTCAAAAAGGTATTATTCAGCCTTTCCATTGAAGGCGGAGTGTAGATTGCTCGATTTTCTTCCAGCTAATGGTCGTCGATGTCACAGTCACAGCTTGTCTTGCAGCGAGATCGACCAAGTCATCGTCAAGGGTTTCCGAGCACAAAATTGAAGTTTTTCTGCAATTATATGCCATCGCTAATACAAGTCTCCCAAAATTTCCAAGACGATAAGTAATCTAAATTTTGGCAAACCATTTTGGTATGTGTGAAAAGGCCTGATCTCGGAAAACAAATTCATGGTGGTTAGTTAGTATATAAGACATTGCCCGAGTAGCCCGATACGGAGAAATTAAAAAGTTAAAGTATACAGTTGAGACCTAGTGCAACCTTCATCATGAAGTAGCACATTTTATACATGGAGCTTTATGCACAGTTAAACATTCTATCACCTTCTCTCAGTCTAATCGTTTACTTTAAAATTTCTCTATTCTCATATCAGAGGTGAACATCTGAGTAGCGTACCTTAGATCACCAAGAGAAGCGTCCATGCAGTTCTTCTGCGTTCCTTGAAAAGAGATTCATAAAGCTTGCTATCTCTTCGTTTAACTTTTTGTCACTAATTCGCTGCAATAATTTCTACCACCGCACGTGTCGCGCCTCACTGCAATGGTACATGGACAGCGAGAAGTAACCATAGGCTATGTAGCGCCTGCTGAAGATTCCTTCAGCGTCACGACGCACATCAGTTCGGTAACATTAAATTCAGCAATATCACTCATGAAAAATGAACAACAATCCAATAGAGGATCCCAAAAACAAAACCTCAATTCCTCCCCGAAAATATTTTCAAATGAAGACGAGTGAAGCTGAAAAAAATTGTGACAACAGCCTAAATTCAGAAAAATCAATTTAATTCAACAGCAAGACTAATGTTCCCCACAACAGAGCCACAGCGGTGTCGCACGTGTTACACATCACTGTCTCGATTTGTACGATGAAGTTATTTACATTTTTTCATTAGTTGGCCAGAGCAAATCGTTCTTGGCTCAGTTGCATGCGTTATTATTATGCCAGGCCAACAGCTCAGCTACGTTATCGCTAATGCTTTTCATGATTCTTGAAATAGAAGGGTTATGCTGTTGCACAAACGTTCAAGTACATTTCGAGAAAAGTGCGCAAATTTTTCAAGTACCTACTCACACCAACAGACTTATTATTCAAATTTGAACCTAATGCAGGACTAGAAATTCGGAAATAAAAAATCTGAAGGCACTTCTTGAGCGCAAAACGTTGGAAAGGGAAACAATTTTAGAACATTAACGACGAAATGTATCACGTATGCCTCTCTTTAAGCGTATAAGAACAGGTCAAACACGATTAATGCCATACATTAAAAATATTCTACATTGATTGTACTAATCATAATCGTTTAAAAATTCTAAAATTACTTTATTTTAGAACAGGTATAATATGAAGCACGGTAAACTGAAGATATAGCGTCATTAAACTCTAGTCTAAAAGTAAAACAATAACAAGCAAAATGTAAGACAAGATGAAACAATTTTACGAAGCAAAATTCTTACCTGTTATTCACTAAGGTGACCTATGAATACACTTGTAGTTTAGTAAGTCATGCCGTCACCTTTGAATGAGATCATTCAAACACCTGAAAAATTAATTTCAAGTTTTAGAGTCTCAAACACCATCCATGTCCGGTGTCTTGACTAGCTGAATATGAGCAAATGTTCCACAAGTTACACGAGATCATCCGCTTGTCCGAACGAATTGGAGAAAATAAGTCTCAAAGTCAGGCAAGAACGAGCTCACAAGTTCGTACCTAACTCCACAACGCCTTGCTCTTGACTGACGTCCCGACTGAGCTCCTGGCAGCTGGGCAAGCCTGCGAGAGGCTCCCAAACGAGTGAACACGACCTAGGAGGCACACTGCGACTGGTTGTTTTTCTGAGGGTACGAATTACGGTCGTATTCTCTAAGTTGTGAGCTACAGGTACAGGTGGGAAGTGCAATTTTAATAAGATTCATTCGTAGAAAACGAAACTTGAACGTCGGCACTAAGACTTTCTTAAAGCTCATGGAATGAAATCTTTTTCTTCTTTGCATTTAAAGGCAATCGGAGAACGGGCTACTTGAAAATAACACTTTACTATTCAAAAACTAAAATACAAGTCAACTGTTTACATTTTGAAGTGCGCCGTGGAAGTGATAAATAAAAGGGCAAGTTCTTTACTTGACAATAATAGAATTGTGTTTGAATTAAACGATATTTGGATTTTTGTGTCTTCTGATAACATGTGAGACTTCCGCCTACACACGTTGCTTGCGTCCACTTCACTGCCGTAGAACTGAGACGCGTTGTGGTGAAGTGCAGCCGTTCCTTCAGCGGCATCTGAACGTTGTCTCGTTCTTTTGTGCTTTACGTTTAAAGCATTTGAGGCACGCGGCAAAAACTTCACAGCTGAGCTCGAAAAAGACCTTGAGGCAGAAAGACCTCCTTGCAGGTTTCAATCAAGACCTCATTTGTCTCGATGAGATGTCGTCTTTGTTGAATTTGACAGGCTTCTCTTGCATTTTGACAGAAAATCTTATCTAAAGTTCGATTTCATCGGTTACCCTTAGTTTCCTCACCTAAAGTTCAGCGTTTTGATCTCATTCTGACCTTTAGTACAACTGAAACTATAGCTGATTCATCCCTTTATTGATACTTGTTTGGCTGTCTCGCAGATTTCTAGCTTGCTTTCGGCGATTATTTTATATTCACCGCGTTGCTTCAATCTTTCAGATTTTTAAGCGTAACAATTTTTAATCTTTATTTCCACTCCTTCAGACATTAAAACTTTCTATCCGGAGACATGAAAGTAACAATTAGGCGTCTCTTTTCCGTCATTTTCGAGCACTCACGCAATGTACCTTGCGCCGCGATTATTTTCACAGGAGTGAAGCCTAATTATCAGATAAACATCCCATATGATGCAAAATGTAACTAAAACAAATCCTTCAATTATAAGCTTTCATTTTGTGCGAACCTCAAGTTATTTGCATAAAACAAATCGCGGTTATTCTTCGTATTCATCGTTTATCAAGCATCGTATTAATTCAATGACTGGGAACAATTTTTATTCGTATAAGTTGAGATTCGCATCACATCTACTGTACATTTCGAAGGACTAAGACAAAGGGGAAATGGTTGCTGGTAGAAGTCTGCGGAGGGCGAGAGAGAAATGTGTGGTCTACGGCAACGGTAAAATGTACGTCTTGCTTTGATGCCAGGGTGCGGCAAATTACAACTAGGAAAAAAGACCCAAGTTAAGTAAAATTTAGTAAACATATTTTACCGGCTGAAAACGAGAAAACGCTTTAGAGCGAAAACCAAAGACATTTATCGTAGAGCAGTGAATTCTAGTAGTTGTCACCACTACCAAACTACGAGTACCTAAAACCAAAAACACCAAAGAATAATGAATTTTAATAATCGTAACCACTACGGAACTAAGAGTACCGAAAACAAAAGATATCACAGAGCAATGGATTCTAAAAACCATCCCCACTACCGAACTGCGAGTACAGAAAACCAAAGACATCGATCGCAGAGCACTGAATTCTAATAATCGTCACCACTACCAAATTTCGAGTGCTGGAAACCAAAGACATTACAGAGCAATGGATTTTGATAATCGTTACGAGTGCTGGAAACCAAAGACATTACAGAACAATAAATTCTAATAATCGCCACCACTACCAAACTACGAATGCCGAAGGCCATGAAAGTTCACTGGTTAGTCAGCATCGCGACGGAGGCACTCGACAGAGCCGAGCGCCCACTCAAACTCACGTCTCCTACGCTGAACTCGGGTGTGGGCGCTGCGCTCCCAGGAGGTAAAGTGGATTGATTGCATATTGGAATGATATTGAGAATTTTTGCATGTTTTCGTAAACGGCGTACATTTAGTCGTATACACGGAGCACGCTATGAAAAACACTTGAAAACAATAATTAGACTGCTAATAATACATTTTACTCAGCCGACTTTGACAACGCTGTCGTGCGGCACATTAGCTTCCTTTTTAAATTCTGATGTCTATTTTAAGTACTGACATCATCATTTTGTTGAACCTTATACTGTGACACTATTTTAGGAGTTCAACCATCTAAAAAGACAATAGCGCCAAACATACTATCTTTATATAGTTCCAGCTAGCGTTTGCACAAGATATTTTTCTAGCCTGAGTTCCTTGAACTGAATATACCCAAAGATGTCAGGGTTTTTTAAATTTTTCCATCAATCCTATTCACGGATGAATTACGTGAACACGGTAGTTGATGGCCATCTGAAGCATAAAACATTTCTCATTTGTTCAATACTCATCGTCCCCTGCATCATAATTTTACATTGTAACTTGTTTATCATCCGACAAGAAGAGTAAAGTGTCTCGGTTCTCCTTCAGCTGTACTTAAATCTTCCATGGTATTTAGACATTAGGTTAATCAGGTGACTTTTTATCCGTAATTTGATAGCTCCATACCACGTCTCTGTTATTTTTAGAGTTAGCTAATTTACATGACCAGGTTTATCAATAAAAAGTTCTTTGAATGTTCAAAATAAATCCCGTTAAAAGGTTTATACCTTCATGACTAATGCCATATCTATAGTGAGGATTCTAATGAAATGAAGTTCAATTTGAAAACGAAAGTTAGCTAGAACTCCTATGAAAATAAATCAAGAAAGTTTTAAAATATGTAGATAGATAGCCTTTCTAACTAACACAAAAATGCTCGAAAGAGAGGAAGGAGGAAGGCCCCATTTAGTATTGAGTTTAGGGAACGAAGAATCGGAGCAGAAGGTGGTTCCCTCTCACGGCTCGCTGAGCATAGAAGCACTTAAGTTTATAAAGAAGTTTATGAAACAAGACAAAAATTAGAGAACAAAGTAATAGATGCAGATAAAAGGAGAGCAGTAAACCGAAAAAAGATGGTCCGAAATAAAACAAAATCCTATTTTATTTCCACAGCGGGAACTCCTACCTAACTCTCAACGCTGTCATTACATTTTCCCCCAGGGAGCGCTAATCCTTATAGTTGTATTCCCCTGAGGGGAGTTTTGCTGCAAACTAAACTAAACAAAAGCAAATAAAGGAACACCTGAAGAAATACCTAACAACGCACACGTTTGAGGTTTTCCAACCAAAGTTATTGAATTTAAACTTTTTCGGAAAGAATTTTACCTCAAAAAGCACCTTGCATGAAGCGTTGACGGATGTTGAATGCTATTTTGGTCAATTTTTATAATTTATATTTATTACAACTATATTTCAGTAACTCTATACGAGCGTCAGGAGGGCAAAGCAGAATCCCAAGTATGATATCGTCAGGTTTTCCCCAATAAAGACTCAAACCAGGCTTCTTTTTTCATAAAAAACTTGAAAATAATTATTTTTTCTGAGAATAAAAAGTACAGAAAATTCATGCAGTCCAGCTACAACCAAATTAGAGTATATATGCCATGAGATCACCAACGCGTACGGGTCCGAAAATTAAAATTTTCCCGTGGTGGACGCAAGAAAAGCAATGCGTGTTCACTTGGGAGATTTTCATTCATGGCAGTAATAATGTTCGTGCGCTGGGATTCATATTCATAAATGCTGAGAGTGTTGAATTATAGTGAAGCGACAGTTTTAACTCGGCATTTCCTTGGTCAAGTTACAAGAGTTTTTATTTTTCGAAGCCGAATTGGAACCAGGGACAGTGGTGAACTAGTTTATCTTCGAATGTGTTGCAGTGAAGCACTGTGTGGAATTGCTCATGCAGCAACGAATGTTGTAATTGAAACCGTTGACGGATCATTTTCTATTCAATAAAGTAACATTTCAGTACCTTTCTTGTTGAAAAGCAACTGAAGTTGAGTGACTCAGAAATTTTAAATTTCTAAATTCTAAATTTTTTTTTATCAAAAGACAGCATTATTTTTTGGCTCTATCGCCGAATAAAATGCAATCCGACAAGAGCAAAAAAAAAATGATCGTTCAGTATGGACTGGATAAAACGGGAAATCTGTGCACAAGGTGTGTTCCAACACAGATTACCCCACACGTAGAAACAGCAAGCTGAGAAGGAAGAGAAAGAAAAGACAAAGAAGAGGCAGCGAAGAAGGCGAGAAGGCTCTGAGAAGTACCGTAAACTGGGTACCAGGAATAAAATTTTTGAAGAGCTATTTATAGCCGAGGTAACCGAAGAGTATCCCCCTGGGAGCGCAAGTCTCTCTTGCTAAAGACAAAGTTTACTAACTTAAACAAATTGCTTATCCTACGCCTCCTGATGGGATTTTTTACCTTGTGTAACTTGTGTAACCTAATTACGATGTACATGAGTAACATTTTCATAAATGATATTTATTCGGTAAATCCAGGTATTAATTCTACTTCCCGCCCACTGTCTTCTTTTTATATGAGGGTCTTTCTACTTTTCCGTTTAGTTAGATGACATACCTAGATATACTATTTTCGCATCGTCACAGTCGTCCACCGAAAATTCCTTATTCGCTCTTTCGATGGAAGCCAAAAAAATAAAAAAAAACCGTGTTCATTTTCAATAGGGTTGGACACCTTCGCAAGAACCATAGGAGATACAACAGTAGTGTGAGGGTCATTTTCTAAAGCAGGAGTTCTCAACCTATGTTGCTCGCACCCCCTAAGGGGTGTGAGATGACATTCCAGGGGGTGCGAGAAATGTCCAGGTATAAATAACAAGAAATTGGCTATATCTTGGCCTTTTTATCAGTAGGTGCGAGGTTCGAATGTAATTTCTTTACTGGTTCGGGGCGAAGAAAGGTTGGGAACTCCTGTTTTGAAGCCTTGAAGCAAGCAAATGTGACGCGACCTCCTCATCGCTTGATTTCAGCCCAATCAATGTTTGGTGCATTTTGGAGTCTGACGCTTGCGCATTCTACTTCACAATAGCCAAAGCTCCGAAGCGTTTTCTCAGAAATGCGTGGAAGCAAGTTACGCAAAGCATGCTGCGTGATGCAGCCGAGGGTTTCCTGGGTTTTACTAGTGCACGTGACTTGACATAGAGTGGGATGTATTCAGTAATAATTGATCGTAGTGTTCTAATAGATGGATTAGTTATTTAGCTTTTTTTAATGAAATAAAATATTTCTTTGTAATTTTGTAGGTATGAGGAATCTGTCTTGCACCCCGAGTTTTGAGCAACTAATTTCTATCTTCTTTCCTTAAACAATTTCATGTTTGCTTGACGCATGAATTATTGGAAATGGGTGTACAAATATTGCTCATCAGCCATAAAATTTACTTGGTATTAACAACATCGCACTCCATCCACAGAATGCAATCAGAAGTCACCCATAGAGAAAATGTGATACACTTTTATAACACATTGGTTAGTGTCACACGCTTGTCGTACAACCTGGTGCATCAGAGTATATTATAATATATTATGGCGCATTTTTCTGCGAAATGTGAAGGCAAGGCGCATACTCGTATAAATATGTCAATCTAGCCATATATCAAAGGTGAGTTAACGACTATGTCAAAAAAAGTTAAACTTTTTGTATCAATTTAAAATACAAATGGATTGAAAATAAATAAAAATAATGCTCATTAATTTTCAGCAAAAAAATATTGGCGATACTTCACACCACACCACAGCAACACACCACAACACACCACAGCACAACACACAAAATCACCACACCACAACACACCACAGCACCACACAACCCACCATACCACAGCACTACACACCCCACCACACCACAGCACCACACACCCCACCACACCACAGCACCACACACCCCACCACACCACAGCACCACACACCTCAACACACCCCGCCCCACCCCACCACAACACACCACAGCACCACAACACACCACAGCACCACACACCACAGCACCACACACCACACCACACCACAGCAGCACACCACAGCACCACACACCACAGAACACCACAGCACCACACCACACCACACCACAGCAGCACAGGGACGCCGCAGCGCGCTATCGATTGCAGCGCGGCCCCCAGAGGCGCACCAGCGGCTCCCGAGGGAAATTACAGTCGTCCGCGACCCGGCGCTGCTCCCCTGCTGGGAATGTGCTGCTGCGCCTGGGGGCGGGCTGGTGGGCTGGGGAGTGGGCTGGGTGGGCTGGGTGGGCTGGAGGCGGGCTGGTGGGCTGGGGGTGGGCTGGGGAGTGGGCTGGGGGCGGGCTGGGGGTGGGCTGGGGAGTGGGCTGGGTGATGGGGGGCTTGGTGGGCCGGGGGAGTGGGCTGGGTAGTGGGTAGTTGTGCATGTGAGTATTTAAGACTTGGGTGGTTTCATAAATGTAAGTAGTATTTAGGACATGAGTAATATTAACGACATGAGTAGTATTGAGGATATAAATAATGTTTAGGACACCACGAGTAGTATTGACACGAGCAAAATTAATGGCATAAGAATGATAGTTTTCAAGACATAAGTATATTAAGGAGGCAACGCACAAAAATATAGGACAGAGAGCCCCACGTGAGTGTGGTGCGGCGGTTTGGGCAGCGGAGAAGACTATGGAGAAAGTTCATTACTTAGCCAGCCTCGAAGAGCTGTGTTTAACAATTATGCAAAATAAGACATTTTCTCGTGAAAGTAGACACTATAAGAACCCCGATGAAAAATGTTCATAACTTTTTTGTTAAATTTTAGAAATACAGAATAATAACCGAATAATAGATTGTCACTAAGTATCTCGATAGATTTTAATGTTGAATTCAGACTGACTGCGTGCATTTTAACTATCGTATTTCAAGTTGAAAAATTTGCTGAAAGTAACGTCGAGAGTTGATGTTTACCTGTATAAACGTGGGTATACGATATGCAATCGTATAAATTTAAAGCGTGCAATTTGACAGAGCTTGAAATTTAATAATAATAAAAAGTCGGAACAGTTTATGAAGGTACAATTGGTGCGAAATATTTATTGTTCGCTATCTACACGGAATGTCTGTAAGTTTACGTGCGTTTTTCGTAGATTTTAGAGTGAGGTCACACAGACAACCTGAGTGGAAACCAGCATTTGGATAGAAACAATTTTATTTTAAAGCATTAGTTGGAGACACGGAACTATGAACGCCACACAAAGCATACAATCAATCCCAAGAAACATACCGAAGGAGGATTAATAGAACATTTGTGACCAATTTAGAATTCACATACAATTCAATAAAATATATAGCAAAAAAGCATTTGGATGCTTAAAAATATCTGTTTAATATTTAGTTGAAGCGCTTTCATTTTCAATTACAGATCTTAGGCGAGTCCTGTAATTTTTACTTAAATCCTGGTAAAATTTGAATAAAATCGCAGCCCAATTTTCGTTGGCAAGCAATTTCATTTCATCGAGGCTGCTCGATCGTCTCACCTGATTTTTCTAAGAAAATTTTTGGTTGGATTTTAATTCGACGATTGAGCAAGCGATTTCATAACCTTGTTGCTGTTGTTGTTTTGGAACCGTTCAAGAGTTCTCTTGTTGATGTGCTGAGAATCATTATCTTGTTGAAAGAATCATTTATAACTAAGAACCAAATTTCTCGGCAAATTCTGCAAATTGAATTCTGAAATCTTATGATATTTAGCTTTATCCATATCTCCTTCAATTATTACTAATAGTCTGCATCATTAAATGTAAAGCAACCCCAAACCATAATGCTCTCGCCACCATGTTTCTGAGTTTTTACGTTGTTCCTCTGGGTCAGTGCCTCCATGGTCTTAGTCATTTTTCTTTCTACACAACATAAATCTACGCACAAAAATATTATCTGGGGTCCCACTAATTTTTATTTCTGCATAATGTAATTTACAATGCTTAATGAGACATTTTGGTTCATAGAGCTTTGTTGATTGTTTAGTTTTGTAGCGTGAGCAGAAATAATGCGATATTTACATCTATCTTTTGATAATTGTTTTGGCTTCAGCATCTTGATTTTTACAGGCTTTTACAGTAATGTAAAACTAATCTTGAAATCTCTTGATCTTGCTATATCACACACCATTTAAGTTTTTGTGGAACTTTTTAGTGTAGTTAGTCTTCAAAACTTTCAGAAATTCTATGCTTACTAGTTCTACAAAGTATCTTAACACTTATTCACAGAGTATTTTATGAATTGTCCATTAATTTTTTATGTAAAGAAAAACGAATTACCCAGTGATGTGTGTCAATGATTTTATTATTGCCTAATAAAAAATTCTGTTTAATTTTCGTACTATTAGATAAATTTTTTATCTGTCCAAGCACCTTATTCCCTTCGCTGAATGCACACTGATACCGCGATTCGGTGCGCTCTATCCAATTATACATAAGAGACCCTTATCAGCCACATCCATGAAACGTACTTCAAAAGCTAACCTGAACTCTCTGTTTCTTCGGGGATAAATACATGAAATTTGCAAAAAATTTCAGGCATCTCAGCTGAACTCGAAAGGCGCGCGCGCGCAGAAGAACCGACGTCTTCCTCCCAGCCTGGCAGCGCCGGTGGGCAGCATGCCGTCCCCGTCTTTCTTCCTCTGCTAAGAGAGGCCCCCTAAAAACTTCCCCCGCTCTGGGTTGCTGCCCCCCGCTACGAGTCTCCAGGGACACGGGGCGGCGGAGGGCGGCGCTAACTATGGAGGAGGGGCAGGGAGAGCCAGGGGCAGACTCCTCGAGATATGCAAGGATTGCCTCCTGGGGACCGCGCAAGACGGAGACGCGGCGCGCAGGTCGTGTGCCTGTCAGCACTCGTCACGCTCCACACTGAGCAAGAATGGCCGTATTGTGGCAATATGAATGTAGAATTCCTGAATTTAAGCAAAAATTGCTGTTCAAAATATATGGTCGTATTGGTTAGTAGCCGGATTATTAAGGTAGTACTTCTCAATTGACGTATGAACTGCCATTGGCCATGAAAGTGCGTATTGGCAGCCAGAATTGCAGGATAATGAACGTAGCACTCCTCGGTATACGTATAAATTACCATTGACAGCAAATTTGCGTACTGGCAGGCAGAATTACAGGAATGTGAATGTAGCATTCCTCAGTTGACATATAAATTACCATTAACAATAAATGTACGCATTGATAGCCGAATGTAACCAACAGCAGCCTCAGCGGCTCCTGTATGGACCAACGACGAAAATTTCAGATTGTATGAGAGGAAGTCAGGACGCAATGCCAATGCATTATACCCTAGCAGATGCCGCAAAAAACTCAAACTTTAAGTTTTACAGTCTTTTAAACGTTTAAATTTTACAACCACGCATGAAGGCGCGGTGGCAGCTTTTCAAAATTCATGGAATAAATCCTATTCAACATCAAAACACTCTGAAGGTAGATTCGGGAATGCATTTAAAGCATGTCCCTAAACTTGCGTCACTAAGTTTTACTTAAAATGCACCCGATTTTTGGAAGAGTAAGGGAAGATAAACGTGAGATGCCAAGCTTTAGTTCATATGTTGCCGACTTTTGAAGAGTGAGGGAAGATATGAAAGAGAGAGAGAGAGAGAAAGAGAGAGACGGCGTTATTCCCCACAGCGGGAATGGGGAGCGCCTCATTTTGTGCGGTTCCCCACGGCCCGCACCCCTGGGGCTGCGCTGCGGGGAGTGGGGCCTTTAGGGGGCCCCTGGGACCTGCTGTATGCCGTGCCGACCTGCTGTGGGCCGTGCCGACCTGCTGTGTGCCGTGCCGACCTGCTGTGTGCCGTGCTGACCTGCTGTGTGCATTGCCGACCTGCCGTGTGCCGTGCCGACCTGCCGTGTGCCGTGCCGACCTGCTGTGTGCCGTGCCGACCTGCTGCGTGCCGTGCCGACCTGCTTTGTCCCGGCATATATCTTATACGTTAACACTGCAGTACACGGCTGCTCTCTAGTGCGCTGCAGCGCACTGTAGAACTTGGCAGTACACTGTGGAATACAGAGTACAGCGCTGTACACTGCAGTATACAGCACACGACAGTACACTGCAGTGCGGGCTTGCAACCTGAAAATAAATGTCGTTCTCGATATTGACGTCAAGTAAGAGTCTACTGAGCATTTATTTAAAATTAAGCATTTATCTGAAAATTTTACGGCGAGTTCCATTTTAGAAGCTGGAAGCTGAAATATTTATACTGCCACTGGATATGTTGCATCTGTGGCGTCTATCTCTGTTGATCAACATGAACATGCTCATCTCGGAGGACATCTCTGAGGATGACATAGAATAAATTGTGCTCCAAACGTCAGGGTTCGAAGTGCATGAAGTGCAGGCATGATGACAGATTAGATGGTAATGAATTAGCACTGTTCATCTTAAGATGCTCAGCATCTACAGTATAATCTAAATACGTTGAACAGAAAGCAACGCGATTCTCAAATAATGAACCCGTTTCACAGGAATGACATTCTAATGTTAAATAGCGAGGAATCTCTCGCAAATAAATTAGAAAAGACAATGTAGTGTTAGAAGAAAGGCTTCAAGTAATGTGTTACGTTTTTCAACGCATGTGACGTTCATCGATGTTTTCACCGTAGAAAGCAATGACTACGAAATTATTTGTGTTGCTCATTGTGTTCGCATAACATCATGGGTTTTTGTGTTAAAAATTAACCCATCATTAAGCATTTTCCTCGTGACACTTTAATAGTCACACTGCAAAATTCATCAGTTTCTCAGATTTTCAATGTGAGAATGAAAAAATTGTGAGGAAAAACTAGAAAGCTCACCGACAGTACGATGCAACGATCCTGATTAAGTAACTACAGCTTTTGATAGCGAGGAAAATTCAATTTGGCCAATGTGGTGCGAGCGGAACGAGTTAGCTGAGGCAAATCTGGCTCCCATAATGAACGGGACGAGAGGAAACATTTCGTTAAATATGGAGACCGTCCACCTTGTGCGAGAGTAAACCAAGTAAGTCTATTTTTTGTTCATTTCAGTACGAGTCGCAGACTGGACCTGTTCTAATTGTAAGTTGTCCGAGTAGTTGTCCTGTGATTCGATGATTTGAAATATCTGGTTTGCTCACGTAAAAAAGCAATGAAAATAAATTATTTCCATGGAATAAAAATGCGCACAACCAACTGAAAAGCACACCATTTTGACACTCTAATTTTCTAGTTACAGATTTCTGCAAATGATATCCACAAGCCTTTGTTATGAAGACAACTTTTTTTTAAATATTCAATAGAATGTAGTACAAGTATTCGTCTGAACTCAAAAAGAAAGTTAGATTTAATTAGACAAATGAGAAATCTATTCAAGATGCTATCCCATTTGCATTTTGAAATAAAAAAAATGAGGCGATTGACATGATTTGGTCATTTTGAGTAGTGAATTTAAAATGTATCATATTTTAAAGCACTAGAAATTGTTCATTTTAAAAATTTGAAATATTACAAAGATTTTCTTGAAATGAGACACAGTCGGAACTTTGGCTTAAAATCAGTCCTAACGCTAATTTTAAGTACTTGATAAACTCAGATGTTATTTATAAACTTTGTAAAAATTTATATTTATATACTTAATAAACTTTAATACTGACTTATTTTCTTCCGATGATTTACCATCATTAAAAACAATACTTATAGAAACATGTAACATGCAACCACAGTTACCCGCACCGTAACAAGCACACGCCCGCGGAAAACTTGATTCATCTGATTATGACGATCATGTCTGAATTTGCTACGCACAATAAACGTTTTAATGGCAGCCGGGACACAAACGAATTTCCATGTTATAATGTTAAGGATTCATGGAATTTCCCAGTGGAGCTCGTGCTTCAAAGGTCTAATGCATCTCTAGTGTGTGCTGAAAGTGCTCGGTTTGATACAAATCCTGGGACTCGGCACATGCCCGTCTGAACGGCTCCCAGGAGACCGAGAGGCTCGCAGTCACCAGTAACATTCATAGCCGTAAAAGCGGCACTCGTGCCTCCATTGACATCCCATGCTAAAATGACGCTTGTTCCTCTCGAAGAAGGACATCTGTGTTTGATGCGGCACGCAAATTACATGCCAAACGAGAGAGTAGCGACTCACATGCGCCTCGATGTGCAGGGGTGGCTCAGCTGTGCACTTGCGTGTCATCGCTTTGCCGTCGTGCTTATGTGGCGAAAGCCGCAGCTTTGATGGGCACTGAAGCTCCCACTCCCGGGAGCAGCTTCTCCTTAACAGCCTCTGAGACATTGCACTAATCTTACAAATGGAACAGAACCGCTTTCATTGCCTTCTACACCAGCCTAAAAATTTAATGACGAATGGAGGGATTCGGTGTAGCTAACTGCGTCCGGGTTGGACTAGATGTTGCAGACTCGTGAGGGCTGGTTGAGTTGCGCGCCGCTCGTGAAGAAATGTGTGGTGATCAACGCGTGAAAAATGCTTTAAGCTCTTAAAAGTTGTGGTACGTTATGTGTGAAACATTTTTTAAGCTGTTAGTAGCTGTGGTAAATTTCACTTACTAGGTTGAAAATATTCACAACCACTATTTTTGTTTTTGACCTAGCAGTGTAAAAGGTCACATGTCAAAGCATCTTCTAAATTAAGGATGTCATGGCAACGAACATGGCGAGAACATACGACGTACCCATAGATACCGTGATTTTCTTCGTGCTCACTTCCTAATTTTACGCACTCGATCTTGCTCACAGATTTTATTTAAAGCTTCCACGAATCACCAACTCTCGCTTATAAGCCAATAAAAGCGGAAAAACTTGAAGCGGAGTTCTAATAAATACAAGGCATTCTCTCAAAATTTCGAAATGATAATGCCCAAACATTATAAAACGCTTATGTAGCATGATGGTATCACTGTCCCTTACTTCTCCTGATTTGTCGTCAGAAATATGCAGCTGCCTCTGTGCACCATGAGACTAACGTACGGTTTACTTTCAATTCGAGTTAGCTATGATCTCTCGCTGAATGTCATTCATAAATTTTTTACCGTGGTAAAATCAACTTCATGCGCGATGGCAATATTCTGATTAAAAGAGCAGATACCATGCTAATCATTAAGCTTTCTTTCACCACATTCATCTGGTTGTTCTTAATCTCAAAATGACCTCGGCAGTAAAAGAGATCAAAAGTTATTCAACCAAAAAAGTTCAAGGGAATTAACCTGTACGCTAAAAGGACCTCACATTGGACACTTTTCTTTTGAAAAACTTGTGTTGGAATAACTTATGCATAATGTGTACATTTCGACGGGCCCTTCCAAATTACTGGATAATTCACTCCGTCAATTTCTCTTGCGATTACGACATCCAAACTAGAAGGTATGTGACCTGTAGGGTTCGCAAGTGAAACACTTCCTTGATGATTTATTAGCATGCTAGAAGATACGACCAGTTAAAAATGATGGGATTCGATAGTTTCCATAAGTGAATCTCAAGATATGTACGAGGATGACAAACGACAAACAAATATACCCATCCTAATAGTACCCGCGATTAAAATATTTTTGTACTTTTGCACTAGTGAAAATCGTATCACAGATTCGGTCATTCAACATCATTTTAAGAGCGTGAAAGAGAGAGGGAGCAACCTGCTTGATGTGTTTAATGAGATTCCAATTGTAATAACAAAGGCGAAGTTACGCACAAAAAATTATTGATTTATAAATTTATTCATAAGTTTAAAGACACCTGGCGTTTTAGAAAAGGAGTTCAACGCACGAAAAATTATTTATTTATAAGTTCAAAGAGACACCTGGCGTTTTATAAAGGAGCTTAAGGAGTTTACTTGGCGATGCATCTGTGACTAAAAAGTCGATTATTTCAGAGTGCTGCGGGTAGCGTTATTTTTCCCAAATCATTCGACAGTTATGGTAAGGAAGATTAACAAAGGAGAACATTGATCAGACGTTGCTGAATTTTTGTCGTAGGAGCCTCCATGTATTGAAATGATTGAGTGAAAACTTCAGTACCACTGGGCAAAAATATAACTTTAACTCAATAGCCAGGTAAATTATTTTGTTACTTTACGCCTAGTAAGATGGGAGTTTCGCTCTTGTGATATTTTCAGAAGGAATGCATTTTCTTAATTGGTTTATATGATAGTAGAGGTCCCCTCTACTATCATATAAAATTATTTACAATTTCATTGTTAGCGTTACACTCAGATCATTATAATGCATTTTCTGAGAATATCTACATTTAGTGTGACGCCTGTATTCAAGCTAGCTTTATTTGCGGGTACAAGAGTCGTTAAAAGTTTTTCTATCCGCCCAGAGCCAAACTTGAATTTTATTATAACCATCAAGTATGTCTTCCTCTGCACGTGCTTCTGTCGAAGTTACTTTCTAACCTTAAAGATATAGAATGAATACGCCTTTTATGTAAAAAATATAAATTACTTTTGGCCACATTCCAAGAGAGGAGATGACCGCAACGTAAAATAATAGCCTAATTAATAGCGATGGCATAATTTCAAAGATTAGAGGCTTCAAATTCAAAGAAAAGACATTAAGCTTCATATGTAAAAGTATACCCAACAAGTTCCCAAAATATTCCTATCTTAAAAAAGCAAATCCGGCGACATTTCAAATGCAATGGTAACAGAAAGCACACTTCAAAAGCAAAGGTAGTCACAATTCCAGAGCAAAGTTTGGTAAAAGTTAAAAGTGAAGGCGTGTCATAGTTCGAATCAAATTCGACAGTTGCAAGAAAGTAAGCCATCACATTCATAAGTAGGTCATCACTTTGAACAACAGCTGGGCCATCTTCTAACATAATGATTCAACTCTAGATGCAAAGCCCGCAATTAATTGAAAAAACTCTGAAGCCCCGACATATTATTAGCTTAAAAGCATGACTTACCGAGAGCAAGAAGTCCCGGTAGCTTGGCTAAAAACCAGGACTTACCGAGAGCCACGATATTCCAGTAGTTCGGCGAAGATCAAGAACTTGCAGTGAGTCACGATATTCCAGTAGTTTGGCGAATATCAAGA